>CALNXK010000613.1:0-40000 GCA_942486035.1 Porites lobata | reverse complement strand
CCCGTTTCACCCATTCTTGTCACGTAGTTCGTTCTGGCGTTTTTCACTTAGCACAAGGTTGGTGACTGCATCCCAGCGATTGCTTTTTCGGTGAAAATACCGACGCAGGTCATCATTTTTCGCCTATACACCTAAAAATGGATGAAAGAATGTAAATTCACCAAACGGAATTTCTATTGTGGAGAGAAAGTTTCTGTTTGAATAATCAGAGTTTTTGAGAACCAAGACTTTAGGAAATATGTATTCATTTGTATCGTCTGTCATGGAAGAGCAGGTGATTCATTTCCCGTGTTCCATGCACTTGCTCATATAAATTGACAAAAATACCTTGTCCACTAACCTTCCTCAGACTGCCATGCTTTTTCATCATTTGTGGGACATGATAAATCATGTTATGCACGTATGGTGTAATAATGATGGTCTGCATTTATCCAGGGCCACTGCCAGACATGGCGAGCATACTGAGCATGTCCTTTCCCCAACTCAGTGCCTGCAGCAACAAACCAATAATTGAATTTTTTTATTTAGCACAGTCTTTGTACAGTGTTGAAGCCTGCCTTTAAGATTCTTTTGTAGTACTTGAAATTTAGTGGAAATGTAGAAATCTTTCTCAGGTACTTGGCAATATACATGTGCCAACCTTTCTCTCGAAGGTTTTTATGTCGTTTCCTTGTTGAGGTACTCCAGCAGCTCTCTATTATTCTTTGCATTGAAAACAAAGAAATTTATGGGTATTAGTAAGTTTCTTGGTTAGTCCTTTTTATCCCTCCTAAAAGAAGTCAAGGCCAATGGAATGTCCATCGATTTTTCTTTCGTTCTCTTTTACTGAACTGTCGACATCATACTAACGTTCGCCGGGGACTCTTTTAAGGCTTGGTGCAGTCTTCGGATACTTTCACGCTACAGCAATGGCGCGATTCCCTGTTGGGGAAAAAGTGGAATTAAGCAACATTAATAAATCATCCAACGACATCTGTTTGGTTATAATTAATAAAAAACCTTCGGTTCTAGAAAGCGGAACGCATAGGTGATCGCAAACCAGCTTAAAGTAGTAGCGGTGGACAGCCGGAAACTGACGTTTTTGTTTATCATACAAAACTGCGCTTGAAATTCTAAGAACCTCTTAAACACTACTTGTTCCCATAAATATCGAAACGAACTCGCTTTCATACCAGTTTCTATACTTATTACATTTATGGTTAAAATTTATTACATTTATGGTGAGCTAGATTATTACATCTATGGTCACAATTTTACGACATTTACGGTTATTAATTTATTACATTAATGGTTCGTTTTTATTACATTTATGGGTGATACACCCATGGCACGTTTAGATTCGGTTTTAGCTGTCTTGAGCATCTTGAATTGTCAAGGTATTTCTATAATTCCTTAGGCCCACAAACGTCTCATTAGATAGCAACCTTTAGGTCTATGATATTATACTGTTGGGATGGATGGTTTTTATGTACCTCTACACGATCCTGTGACTGTCTGCGCGTCTAACCTACATACTCCGCATCACACACGCTATGTGCGACACATTGTTCCATTTCACATCGGTAGGCTTGTTTCGTGCGCTTTACGTTATTTGTAAATTTTGGAGCTAAAAAACACGGCTGGATAATGGTGTACGTGTTTAGGCAGACTCTCTTGTATATTTAGGCAGTTGTAAAGGCTGCTGCTCAAAAACATTCCATTGAACGGGATGTTTGATGGTAGAGTTAGGTGTTGTAGGGAGTTCAGCCGTGAGAAGGTTACCCTCATGCCGACTCCAAAGCGTAGGATTTTATCATTCGTTTTCTCTTTTTGAGAAAAACTGTTACTGAGACGAATATTTTAATTCTCTGAGATAAAATTAATGCTTCAGCATAATCCTTCCAGGAATAAAACATTAACACCAACTTGCATCAGCATGCACATTTTATTTTTCAAGATAATTCTTCAAGTCCCCCAACTTTAGCAAGTAAATATTCCAAAACTTTCTTCCAAATCTGCCTATGGGATCCAAGTTGTTGATTCAGTCATGAAACATGGATAAAGTTTCCTAAAGCGGAAGATGTTATAGAGAAACAACTAAATACTTGATAGCGCAGACTTACATAGAATAAACATTATTACCCACTCGAATAAAATTGGGAAATAATTCAAGAAATTCAACCTAGGGCACGTTTAATGCTAGAAGAGCAGAGGAGATAAAAAGACGAAGAGCCTGCCGTATAAAAAAAAAAACAGACGAACCACTTACAGAATTGAAACAAACTAAGGCAAAATATTCTTTTTCACTAATTTTAAGACCCTAAGCGTTACTTCACACATAGATTCGTTCCAGACCCAGTACCGCTACAAAGTCTAGGTCAACGATAAAATAAATAAATAAATAAATAAACAAAAAAAGCGTTGTAAGAGCGGGTGAAAGGGGTTATTGCGTGATACAGGATTAAGTGCTTTTAATTTTCGTGAAAGGTGAAAATACGAAATGAAAATCCGGGAACTGTGAATGGTTGCTTGTCGTGATACGTGAACATTAAAATCTTTCATTCGATATTCGTGATTTTCATCCAATTTTTTTTCGTGAGAAAACAAATTTTACAGTGAAGCAAGTGGTGCTTCAAATAAACTCTTTTAACAGGTCTTAAATGACTATAAGGACGGAATTTAGCCAGAGTTTAGCCAGAGTTCAACAAAACCGTGTTCTAAGCCATTTTCCATTTTGTCAGCGCTTTTATCTAAACACCGCTTATCGTGAAATGTTTCATGGCAACAAAAGGTTAGACGGGAGAAACATTTATTTTCACAATATTACCCACTTAGAAAGAGATCTGTAGTCCCAATGGTTTCTTAAACCACGGACTACGTTGGTCTTCCCTCTACATAACCGGCCCTTACAGTCGTTCCTACAAATGTCGTCCTGAACTATGACCTAGCCTGCGAGAGCAGACAACTTTTTCGGCTCTTGTTTTACCCGCCGAGAAAGAAGCGTATGCGATCTCGAGCTGGGAAACGATTTCCGTGAGCTCGTGAGTCAGTATTTTTAACCAATCATAATTCAACTCTCATTTTCGTGGAGCTAACACAAGTGGGGTTTGCGTGGGGATCTCGGTTGCGATGGCCGACAGTTTTAAATTAGAGGGATACGTTTTTAACTTGAACGGAGAAAGATATTGTGTAGATTCCAAATCTGTGGGATCCGTGGGTTTTCTTGGAGGTAAAGAACGAATTCGAATATCCATAAACAGTAAGATATCATCTCTTGAAGCTCTTAAACGCCACATCATTGATTACGTTGGTTTGAAAGCTAAGTCCGAAAAGCGTGGTCTAGGATCCTCGATTGGAATAAAACTCTGTCGATTAGAAAAATCCGCTGACGGGAGCAAAGCCTATGCGATAAACAATGACGACAACGAGGATGAAATGACTTTTCTACGACCAGTCACTGCTCGTAGCAGAAGCCTCCCGGTTGTCTCAACTTTGAGATAAGGGAAAGGCAAATGACGTTCCTTTTGAGTACTATATATCCGTCAGCATTAGCCGGGGTCATCATCAGTTTACCTTCACCTACATTTCATTGTATGTTTAGCTGACTTCCGTTACTTCTCTGCACGAGTTGTCTGGAAGGCACAAAAATCAAAAAGATCGACTCTTATCATTAACTCTGCAGACAGCGGCATTCTGAACAGGTCCAGCCATGCACTGTTCTGTTTCTTTGGAAATTTACGTGAAACGTGAACACGGTATTTTAATCCCCGTGGTGCGTTATTTCTACTTTTAAATGTCCGTCAGGCGTGCGTGGAACCTCTCCTTTACCCCACTCTTATAAAATGTTCAATCAAAACACTCCCACACAATTGATGTTGCCTCCGGATTACAGCCCTGGAAAGGAAAAGCTCTTGCTGAGAGCAGGCATATTACACTTGTGAAGAGCAAGTCTGTGAAAATTAAACACAGGTCGAATACTGAAAAACTGCTCGATTATTTCTTAAAGAAGTCTCGCACTATAAACTAGACGTATTGAAATCAGCTTCCAGAAGGAAGCCCATGGTTGGTTACATCGAAGGTGATATGAACAATGTGTAAAGACTAATAGATGATGGCAAACTGCGACGGCCGCCTGCGAAGATAGCCAAAAGGAGCGAAAAATAATAAACTGGGAACGCGTGCCTATGTTTCCTAGTTTTACACCCACCAATTACCAACATGTGTCCTGTTGCAATTGGCAATTCAAACCGTGTCGCGCTTTGTAATTATAATAGACTGCAAAACAGTCGGTTTTTTCTCAAAATCAGTAAAGAAATCGATAAAGAGTGTGTGGTGTAAGAGTCTTACGCGCGCAAAGCGCAGAGCGTCAAACGCCCGTAGGGCTTGTGAGGCGAGAGAAAAAAATTATTAGTATTTTTAGCGTCTCTCCCAGTCTTGCTCTCTGTTTTCAGCCTCATTTGTTTGACTGCTCGCGCGTACACGCAAAAATACGGACTGTTTTGCAGTCTATAATTATAAAAGCTGTCGCAATTTGTAACAATGCCATCGCGTTTGTTGAAAAAGGTAGTAATTTTATTTGGTCAACGTATCCCGTCATAATGGCTGACACCACAAGTACAAGGCTAGGACTCGTAAGCGGAGTCATGAGTGCAGTGGTCGGAGTGGGAAGAATCAAAACGCTTCCATTTTCTTCCGACTAAAATCTAGAAACTTAAATCCAAAGTTAATTATTATCTTCTGGGATTGGAGAAAAGTCACGGGAAACCTGAGCCGTCTTAAACTTGCGCTCCTTTTTTTCGTACTTGGACTGAGGATTCTCTCATATTTAACTAGGAGTAATAGGTACTTAGAAGAGTGCGTTCGATATGTTTGCTAGGCGTACAGGTAGCAGTTGAGGGAAAGGGTCGATGGTTCTCGCGATAGATATGATTATCGCATATTTTGAACGTAACAGTTGCGTACAGCGAAACCCCGATTTAAACTGTGTATGATAATGAAAAGGTTTTGAAGGCTAGCGATCAGCGTGATATCGTATGGTTCGTCTCAAGTGCTTGTTATCTGAGGAGACACTGGCCAGAGTGACGTAGAGTGCTTCGGGCGTGTAAAAGGAACTTTTTGTTTTACTGGCGCAATAGATGTTCTACAAGGCGCAGTTGTTTGACGGCCGATCAGGGCTTAACCTGGGTTTCTTTTTCTTATGTTAAAAACATTTCTTTGGATAATTTTCTCAGTTATTTTTAAGAGCGTCCAATCATCAACTTGTTGGCAAAATGAAGCTCTCAGATCTGAGTTCAAATTTCGCATTAACCCTCGCCTGGGTTATCTTAATCCAGCTTTGAACAACCTGGCCCAGTTATTGTTAAAAAGCAAACAGTTGACAAAGTTTTAGATGTAATCATTCATTTTATTTAATATTGGGAATTCCAAATGTAGACAATTACTGAAATTTACCGGCTATAAAATGCCGGAAACCGTTACTGACAAGTCTTCTTAACTTGTGATGATATTAAAGAACGACCCAAGACCACATTTTTGTGGTGAATGCCGGGGCACAATGATTGTGTTTGAACACTGGTTCACTTCCACTACACCTCTCAATTTCACACACGTTTCAGGGAATCAACAAAGCCTTCAGTGGAATGTGTGTGCGGCTCACGTCAATAACTTTTCCAGTAATTTGGTCGAGTGTATTGATTTCAGTGGCTTAAGTGGCACTACTGTGGGCTGGTCACGTTTTTCCGAATAAATAACACAGAGCTTAAATGTTCGTTTGTCCACTAACGAAAATATCACAAGACATGATGAAATGGTGCCGCCGAGCTTGACATCTCGGTAGATTTACCCTGTGGAATAACGGCCGCCGCCGAGCTTGACTTCTCGGTAGATTTACTTTGTGGAATAACGGCCGCCGCGCTACACAACTCGGTGGATTTACTCTGTGGCACAACAGACGCTGAGCTTCACAACTCGCCAGTAAATTTGCTTTGTGGCACAACGGACGCCGAGCTAAACAACCCGGTTTGATACATGCACCAGGAGTAGCACGCATTTACCAAAAAAAAAAAAAATATGAAGGCTTAATCCAAAGTAAAATTTTACTCAGGGTGTAAACTTTCAGCACACTTTTGAAAGATGAACGCTTCGGAAGATTCATTAAACACAGATCAATAGTAGACCTTCAGCAAACTCTTAAATATGTGCGCTTTGCGAAGATTCAGCACACTTTTAAACTGAGATGAACGATTTACGAAGACAGAATAGCAGACTCAGCAAACGTTTGAAAGATGAACGCCGAGGACACACGAATCACCACTTGAGTTAACGCGTCAAAGTGAGGTAAAACGTAAGCAAGCGCCTCATAATGTGTCGACGTCGACGACGACGACGACGATGAATGCAATTCTCGAAAAAAGTTCCCTTATTAATTGCACAGGAGAGCCAATAATGCACAGAACACCCAACACAAATTAGGGGTTACGTTCTCGCACCTCGAACGCCATAATTACTCAAATTCATTGACAAAGCTTTTCGCACCTTGCCTCACAACTTCTTTTTTGGTGGAAGAACAAATTACTAGGTAATGTCCAATCTCTCTTCTCTTTCGTTTAAAAACGAGAATGCTAACAAAGTAACGAAGTACCACCAGTTTGTTTTGAAGGTTTGTCCCCTACGAGATCCAAATCGGTAGGAATTTGAGGTCCTTGGATTTTTTTCCTCCTGACCTAGTTGGCGGGGCGTGGAATACGGTATTTCCAGAGCCGCGAGCTCTTTCTGGCAAATACCGACGATATAAGCGTGTGTTCATGGAAACTCGCGCCAAATGCACCTTTCAGTCCTTCGACGAGCGTGTCATTTCTCGGCACTTTCTCGAGCTTAAACGTCATTCCTCAAGTTCCTGTATTTCTCTTTGATTTTGGAAACTATGGCTTCTCCTGTAAAATCGTTAAGCTTTAAAAAGGCAGCAGATGGGTCATTTTGCATTCACAAGAAGGTTAAGCGTGGCAATTACAAGAGCGTTGCTGACTTCTGGTTTGAGATCGAGAGTTTTGTCCAGTTCCAGGGTGCACTTAACAAGCATAGTGGATACATCTTTCAAGTCCACAAGACTTTGGGGGAGAACAATGTGTCGAAGTAAGTTGATATTTTCTTTCTATACTTATGGATTATTTATTTTTACCGAAACTTTGGGAAATGTACAATATATCTTTTGACTTGTGAAATTTTGGAGCCGCGTGATGAATTTGGTAATTTAATTAGGTTTTTTTTAATACTAAAACGGGAAATGACATTCTACGAAGTTTATTATGGCCTAAAATAAGCTAATGAACTACAATGGGCTAAAACGAAAAAAAAAATGCAGCTCTGAGAGAAAGAAAGTAAAGAAATTTTCAAGGCAAAGAACCTCTGCATCTACAGTGCTATGATTAAAAAACATACCAGAGTGCACTTTGCACCAATCAAAACCTTGTTGCTGAGCAAAAATGGAAACTCTTCAAACCAATCAAAACTTTGTTGCTGAGCGACTTGAAAATCTTCACTTTGCGCTCTGAACCAATCAAAACATTGTTGCTGGGCAAAAGGTATAAAACTCTTCAAGGTTAATTATGGGCGCTTTCCATTTAGTCAAAATTTCCGGAATTTCCGGTTCGGCGGTAAATGGAACACGTTTCGTCAGTTCGTCCCACTGGAAAATTCCCAGAAAAAGTGGAAAATCTAAAAAGGTGGTCCCGTTTTCCGGTTGGAATTTTCCAACGGAATGTCGTGTTCCATTTACGTTTAACGTAGTTTGTACCAGTTCAGGTCCACGGTCGGGCACCGCCACGTACCGGGGTTTACGACCAAATGGAACAACTTTTACCAATCGGAAATTCCACTTTTGCTACCACCGAAATTTCCGGGTTTTTTCCTAAATGGAAAGCGCCCTATAGCGGTGGCGGGGGGAAGACTTAAGAGCTGCTAAGTTTTACTCAACCAAAAATTCGTGTGTGAAGGCCTAAGTAAAATCTCAAGTAACTTTACTTTGCGGTTGAAACGATTCAAGAAAGTTTCAAGCGACTTGAAAACCATCCTTGACTTGCGGCTACTTGCGGTTTCTTGAGCTTTGAGAAAGGCGAAACTTGTCAATCAATCTTAATTATGTTGCCTAGGAAAATAGCTTTAAGTTAACTTGAAGGTAAAACTTGTCTTGAAATATTTCTAACTAATCTAACTATACCGGCCATATAGCCACAGCGCGAAAAATAGGCTAACTTGGGTACTGAAATGCGAAAAATTAAATTTTAGAAAATCGTAGGGAATTTATTAGATATATTACGAAAATTGTACATGAAAGGAACGGTCATCTAGAAATTTTTAGCCTTCCTCAAGCTATAGAAAATTCTAGGCAATTTTTGCCTCTCCAAACAGATATTTTACAGAAAACAGTCCTTGCGTGCCCCTGATTAAAATTATTTCTGCATTTACGACCACGCGCGTAACAGTAAGTCTTCTGATAGCTGTTATCCTTTGGTCTGTCCTGCAATCGACTAGAAGCGTGTATACAAGGTAATCGATCACACAGAAAATTGATAGTTTCTTTTCGTAATTCTTGTTCTCAAAACTGCTTGATTTTTTTTTTTTTTTAGTTCAAAGCAGGTATATAGACTTAATTGACACGAGGTCACTTTCAAGCAGGTGGAGGTCACGCAAGTGTGGCCTCCCGGAAACTATATTTAATTGTCATAGTGTCCTTAAAAATACACTCTACCATGGCCATCCACTCTCGAAAAATACACTCTTCAAACCCTTACATTTTAAGTAGCCTTTTTCGTCTGACTGACTAGGACCCTGACTGTCAAGCAAACACAAGAAATCCCTTTCAAACAAACACCTTCTCTATCGCTGTATCAGTTTGAATAAAACAACTTGGAAACAATTTCCAAGCACTTACATGATAAGTTTAAATTTCTCCCCCCCTGACATATATCAGGAGCTCGGCGTTTGAGCAATGAGAATGCCCTGTATAGGATTTTGGATGACATTAGCCAATAGGCAATACTAATAAAGATTTAAAATGTCACGATGTAACATTTGTCAAACTTTTATTTTCTAGAAAGTGCTTCATATCATGTCTAGATATGGACTCGGCCAAAAAGTTCAAAAGTTCATTGAACAATGCATTGGCTGATTGTGGAGGTGTCTTCTGGGAAGATGTAAAGGATGTACAACTACAAGGTCTTTTAAAAACTATGACAAGAAACTATTTTTTACAAAATGGAAAAGTACACAAGGCTGTCACGACTGTGGGTAGACAGCCCATTGAAATCTCCATAAAGGACCATCTGCCGGAACAGGACATCTACGTATTCAATGAGTCGGTGCAGGTATCGTCAAAACCTCTTAACCCTTTAAACTCTAAGATCAAAATTTGAAATCTCATTTGTTGCCCCTATTCATTTCCTATAGAAGTAGTGAGGAGAAGTTGATAAAATATCAAACAAATTCATCTTGCGCAATCATGTTTGTAATTCTTATGTCCACTCTGTTTTATAAAGCATTGATATTACAAGGAGAAATTTGATGCTGATCACTCTTAGGGCTTAAAGGGTTAATATTGAGATGATGTGATACAAAAGGACACTTTACCGACTGTAAAATGATTTTCTCCAGTTTAAGGTAGCTATTTCACGTAAAAGTATGTACGACCTTTCACTGTGGTGAAAGAAATGTGGTTGGTCTGTGCCAGCCGTGCTCATAATAGCGGCTAAACCTAGACAGTAATAGCTAAGGTCAGTTAAAATGTGGGATTAAAAGTTCAACTGCTCGGTATAATATTCAGTTGACCATTTCATAACCAGCTTTGTTTTTGTGAAGTCTTCATTATCTATAGTTGATTAAAATGACTTTTAGTCAATGGAATGACCTCTCTAAAAATATTTTGAGAGCACTGAGCACTTTTTGCACTGAACTGGGCTATTAACAGAGAATGGTGTTCTCCTTTCAGATGAATGGGAAAGGACAATTAATCCCAGAGGAGGAAACATTGTATGTCTGGATGGACAGCTATGGTGCTGGACCTAGTGATAATAACGAGTTTAAAGTTCAAATTTCTCCAGTCCTAAATACTTTTAGCTGGACGAAATTTCTAGATGTGGCCCTACCTGTGTTTAATATCAACTTTTATCAATCAGTTATGATGATGGCTGGTGCCATTGCGTGCTTCCATTACCCTTACTCAATTCTGATTGCTGGTAAGTTGTGTATGTTCAAGCTGAGCCATAGCAAAAAAACATTCACGACCACACACTGTACATGCAGGAGTTTTTCAGCTTTCTGCAAACAAAATTTCAATGCACTTGAGAGAAATGTTTCAATGACTTTTGACACACATTGCCAATTACAAGTAACTGGGCTATATGTCACTTCATATTTGTAAATATTTTGTCAATTTCTAGATGCTTGTCCAGCTCCAATGGCCATAGGGGCACCAGGATCAGGAAAGTCTACAACAATTGAAGTAATTTCCAAAATGCTTGGTTGTAAGGTGGAATCTCAAGCAACAGCTGAGGTTATACAGTCTCTCCTTTGGAAGACTACAGTACCATTGTGCTGGGATGATCCCGCATATCCATCCACAGTGAAGGGTGTATTAGCTGGTTCATTCGATTCAAAGGGCAAGCGCACAAAAAGGCAGGGGAAAAGAGGTTCCAGTGACAAATGTTGTGTTGGCAGTTAACTTTGATTTAGATGAGGACTTAAGGTATAATGTATATGTAATGTTTACTTCATAGTCATATAAATTCAGATTCTGATCCTGAAAGAATAATGTCTCCTCCCAGTGATGCCATTGCATGCAAGGGCCTGCTATAGAACTTGTTCCTGAAATGAAGCAGTGATTATAATTTAAGGATTCAGTTAACTAAAATTGTTCTGTGTACATATTTCGGCATCTCTGTCCATGCTTGTAGTAATATTACATTTAAGTTGAAGTTCTGGTATAGTTTCCCGTACTTCTGTGATATTAAATTTCACATCTCACATCTTTTAATATTGTTTTCTATAGATCCTTCGAACGGGTTGTTCCTGTAGTTTACCAGAAACCAGAACCGCCGGAAGACCCGGCGAAGTACAGGCAATCCAAACAAGATCTGAACGAGCTGTGCACGACTGAATGCATCCCATGGGTGATCCAGCTAGCCACTAAGCTGTGCAGCAACACTCATTTGGTTGATAAACAGATAAATTTTTTTCAACATAAAGATCCAGAGCTACCACCAAGACTTCATAAACTTTATGGTCTGTACAAGGCTATTGTACACGAGGTGCGTTTTGCTCGTTGATTCGTACGTACATCTGTGGGACACGTTAAATAACTTTAAAACGTCTTTCTATATAAACACCAATTGTCCATGCCTACAGCCACAAAAAAGGAATAAGAGATTGAGATGAGACGCCATTTCATTATACACTGCCGAAACAATTCTGTACAATTGCAGTACTGTTGGCGTAAATCCTTACAGTGACAGCGACATTATCCCCAATTCTTTATCTTGATTATCCCATTCGCCCCTGGGAAATTTGCCGAAGAAGGCCTTTTGAAGATAGTCGAGCCGTTTTATGGTCATCTAGTCAAGAACAACCAAAACTGCCTAAAATGCTGCTTCATGTAACATGTAGCCTTACGCACATTCTCGTCCCCAGAGCCACTTGGCTTAATTTGTAAAAGACCACGTGACCAAGAAACGACGGGCTCTGGGGATGAGAATGCCCTAGGCATGTCAGCTACCGAATCTCGTCATGCGCAGAATACGCTGTCTCTCCTCTATCTTTTTCTTCTGCTTGGCATTTGAAACGTTAGGATGGTAGGATAAGATAGAATTGCAGTTGGGTAGTGCATGAGACAAGATTTTCAAAGGAATTTTCGGGTGAATTTTAGGTGTTTTTCTACCCCACTAACATGCAAAAAAGCATAAAAGCATACCAAATATGAACGTTCCCTCAGAAAAAAAGTAACAAACTTAGTCATTTTTCATCTTTTGTTTGTTCGTTCTCTGTCTTTCTTTTTCAGTTTTCTTTTCTTTTCTTTTCTTTCTTTCTTTCTTTCTTTCTTTTTTTTTTTTTTTTTTTTTGGGGGGGGGGGGGGGGTCATCTCAATTAATTTGAAATAGAAGGGGAGCTGCCCAAAGATTTCTTATGAAGAGGGGGAAGCATCACATTCTACAGGCAGGAGCTACCTGCCGAATCCCATCAGCACCCCCCTCCCCCATAAAAGGTCCCTAAAACATGCGTTCTCAAAATGTGGTCGTTCAAAACTGATGACGTCACAACGGGTAAAAAAGACGTACATCCGCACGGGTGGTTACGGGTTTGATGCGACAGAGAAACCCGAAAACTAGACAAGATGTTATACTTCAAAAAGTGCGTTGTGAGATATGTTATCAATAAACTAGACACCATGATGGATTAAAAGTATACAATAACTTGGCAGCAAAATAGAACTATGGATCGGTGGGGATCTGGTTCTGGCGTCAGAATTTCTGTAGAAGTTGTATTTTTTACAAGTTTATGGTTTTCAAAATCGTTGATAATTAGACTTTAAATCTTGCGCCAAAAACTAGAAAAATCCATCCACGTTTGGACAGAAAACCACCTAATCTGCCTGTCAAATACCAAATAGGGCCAAAAAGACGGCAGAAGACCAATTTTAGCATTTTTGATTAACACTTATAGTAATCAATGTGTCTTTTGCTATTGTTTTAGATTATAGAAAGCTATGGTGCAGGTGAAGATGAAAGTAATAACAGTTCGATTTCAGCGGAGGAGTTTGAAAATTACCTGGACAACATGTTTCTACCATATGTAAGGAACATAGTCCAAACGGGTGGTTGTTGTGACGTGGCTGCCCAGGATTCAAGCTTTCAAGACTTCTGTGAATGTCTCCACAAAACATTACAAGTCACGAAGAATATTGAGGTATTCCCAAACGTTAAAGTAAATACATAGCCAGAGTACTCTCTTTCAGTGTTTATTTTGCCAAAATAATATATAATTGGACCCAAATCATACTGTCTGAAACTACTCATGTAAAGCAGTAACATATATACCTGTAATAGTTTGGGATGTGAAAATGTATATCAAGTTAAAGTCCGAATACTACATTATAACTACATTATTTCGGCGTTAAAATAGTTTTCCACCACAAGCTTATCTTAAGCTTGATCAAAGACCGGACCCGGGAGACGGCGGAAATGCAGGCTAGTTTTGAATGGCATTGTAGTTGTTGTTGTTGTTGTTTTTTTTTTTTACAGGAACTGAGGAAATTCGTAAAACATGACGTCAAGTCTCGTGACGGACAGTGTCTACACATCATATTACCAGAGGTGTTAACGTTTATCAAACAGCGTTTGGGGCCAAAAGGAACATTTAACCTCACAAAGTTGAGACGACAAATCAGTGAAATGCCTGGCACTTCGGTGGATCATTCTGGTAGTTTTGGTGGCACGCAAAGACGGTGTGTAAAGATCCCAAGGGTTCTGGTGCCAAACAACACCCTCGAGCTTGTTGATGAAGGTATATAGCAATGCTGCAATAAGAAAAATTTATCAAAACCAATTTTTTATTTACAAAATTGTTGTTAAAAGGATAAGTTAAGATAGGCCTGATTTTCTTTCTTCATCTTTTATAAAGCATTTCTTGCCGATAAAGAAGAAAAGCCTGAGGACAGCGCTGCAAGGGAAGAACATGACGGACAGGAATTAGAACGTCTTGGAAAGAAATTAGATGCTGTTCAGCAACATAGTACAAAGCTAATGGAAGAAAAGAAAGTGTTAGAAGAAACCCTTCATAGAGAAAAGCTAAAATGCGCCGCTACTGAACAAGCGATGAAGGATTTGGAGCAAAAATTCGCTGACAAAGAAAGAAATTGGAAGGTTGTAGAAGAAGAGCTACGAGGGACCATCTTTGAGCTGCAGCAGCAGCTAAGGAAGCAAACATGTGAAGAGAAAGCTGTTAAAACTCCCGCAGCCGAAGCATTTTCGCGGATGTTGTCTACCTCAGAAGGTAAATCGGAATTATTATGTATTACCCGGTTGAAACTTGCATTGACAAGCGCCCTCTATTTCAGCCAGAAAGATGGAACATGTCAATTCACATTTTCGTTCATAACAGCACGATGCATAATGACAGGAGGACATTCCTCTCCGCCGTATGTTAATAGGAAAAATAAGTTTACTGTGGTACTGCAAGCTACGAAAATATGTACATTTATTTTACTTCTTTTCACAAAGCTGATGATCTTATTCGTATGAGCCGCCATCAAGTGACACAATACCATATACAACATCCCTTTTGAAATTGTGATCGGCTAACACTTATCTATTCAAAATTACAGAAAGAAAAAGAAAGAACGAAGTCGACCACCTGTTGGACAAGCTACATGGTGGCATTATCAAAGGTATGACGAAGCCTCTGTATAACCCAAAGGCATAGCGTGAACCCTCCCCACTTTAAGGTTGCTGTATCAGACCGCATTGTAATTTCATCTCCTTTTTGCGCATTGTTTATCACTTTTTCATAATTTTAAGCTTAAGTCATTAGCTTGACATCTTGACATGTACTTTACATTAACACAGGGACAGAAACCACAATGATATAATTTATTTATCCATTTTCAGGCAAACGATCGCGCAAGTAGATCCAAGTACATCGGTTGCGTTAGCGACGTTGGGTGGTTTTGGGTAGTGGGTCTAAGGCCTCAGGATATCCTGGTTTCCGGTACGGGTAAGATCACCAGTGGCGGTACCCGCTACTCTGAGGAACGGTACACCGGTTACACTGTGACTGAAAAGGCTGAAACAATTAAACCTTGTAAGGCTAAGCTTTCCTTACTATGTAATAACTGACTTAGTTTAGTTGTAGTTATATTCTTTCCACGCTCGTTTTACGCACAAAACATTCCAGCAAAGACATAAACTCAAGGTGTATTACTGAAACTTGTAGACAATTATAGCTATAGACATGAGTGTTTTTTATAATTTTGTTAAAAACACTATTTTTTTGCGCACGGAAGTTAATATTGACAGCAAAACTCTCCTCGGTTAAGCAGTTCTACAAGTCAGATAATTTGATTTTCTTGACAGATAAAGCAAATAGATTGCAGCAATAGGTCACCCGTTTAGCCATGTCCAGTTATAACCTGTGGACCATCGCGAATAAACGGGTATTCTTCACTTGTTTTTGGTAATGACGTCGTCATACAATGAATTCAAAATGGCGCTACTGATACCCGTAGACAAAAACCGGGATATCTTCAGGTGCCTATCATCTTGGTACCAAAAACCAGGGTATGATAAGGTTCCCATTCTCTAACATAACTAAAGGCTGATAAATCTTTTCAAGGTACAGTAAAAACCCGCGTATGAGAACGTAGACTTTTCCAGTTAATTAGCCTAATTGATAGGGGCACTAGCGATCAGGTCAGATAACTACTACAGGGCATATGTCAGTGATATGGAATATATTGCTGTATTAATTAATTTCTAGAATACAGTTTACATTTTGTGATGAACAGGCAGTAAATCAGTGTCCAATCATGCAGGTGTGAAATGTATAGCCCTCAAGCGCTTGGGGTTTGATGCGATCATCATGCATCTGACCCTTCATTTTGTAAAATTAGAGCCTATTGAAAATTTTAGACTAAATAGGTTGTTATGAAAAGGGGGTTTAACATGAAAATTTTAGCCTAACAGGTTCTTAACCTTTATGCTCCTTTAAGCCGGTTTTTACTTTACATCATACTGAAATGTAGTTTAATTGAGTTTTACATTTGTTGATGACTTTACTAGTTATTGGTGGTCTTTTCATACTTCGACGACAGGCAAGGTTTTGGTACACAGGGTTCGTACAGTCTTGAATCTGCGAAGCACTTTTCCAGACTTGGAAAAAAGTCTGTAGAGATGAAATGCGTTTTTTTCTAAATTTAATCTTGTCTGTAACCAAAACATTCCTATTTCAAAGAATGAAAAGTTTCAGAATTTTCTTATGTCCGCAATTGCCGTCACTGTGGTTACTGCATGTCTGCAGTGTATCATGCGAAATGCGTGGATCCTACGTTTGTCGAGGTTCAGTCTACCGATCCCCTATTAGATAACTTTGAGTCTGGAGAGGGAAATTATTGTTTTGGAAAAACATCGGGAATAATTCGTGACTTTTGGATCCAAAACCCTGTAGGAACCCTGAGTACGGGTTTATTTTAGCATCAGTTAAAGTATCCCTAACTTCGTTCAAACCACTTTTTAGCACATTTGGGTACAACTGGCTGTCTGCCAGTGCTGTAACAAAACTGTGAGTATGCGTTTCGCCTCTTAACCATTCTGTGAAAAAAGAACATATGGTGGACGTAGGGCAAAGCCACCATAATTCTTTTTAGCCTGCTGGCCCAAACATTGACTTGTTCGGCTGCCATTGTGTTGAAGGACTTCGATAGTATATGATCAGGATCATAATTAACTTTGCATGACGGATCTTTGTGATTTTTCAAGTGCAGCCGATCAATGACTTTTTCAACAGTCGTCCACATCTTGTTGAATGGGGGTGGGAGAGGTAAATCTTTTTTGGCGGCACGAAGGGAATCAAGATGACACATGTTATCATATGCCAATACAGTCTCTTCCATGGCCTTCAGTACTTCTTGGTCACTCTTTCCACTTTCCTTCATTTGTTTAAATTTATTGTACATCCAAACAATGGTTATAAGAAATGCTTGTGATGGTGACTCGGACCTGTAGAACAAAAGTATCTGTTCCAGTCAAATACATTTCAGTAACTTTTAAGGGTCAGATATTTCTTAAACGTTAACGTACAACATACTTTTCTAAACGTTTTGTTTATGTAGTAAACGTGTAGTTGTTTAATAATAATTGTTATTTACTCTACTTTAGCGAACGGTCACTTGACTCATATGTAATGTTGATCCTTAACCAAGATGCCAAATCCTTAATAAGTAAATGCTTCTATTGGAAATGGTCAACAGTAAGCCATTAAAAATACCGTTGAATTTCATGGGATGTGAATTCTTTGCTTATTTATTTTATCCCTCAAACTGTTTCTCCTTATTTCTTAATTTTTTGCCTAACTGGTTTGAAAAGAGCACTTTCCACCTCGCAGGAAAAGGTAATTAAAAAAAATTGCTAAGTGCAACCCCTTATCAAAATACAGCACAGCGAAGAAAGCTTGCAAAAATATCAACCATTGGAATTCCGTGGAATTTTGCTTAGTCAGTTAGGTATTTGTATGCCGTTACTTGTAAAAACCTACTGATGTTCACATTCTTACTTGTATAATGGCTGCCAAAAGTCTATGTGCCCACCAGCTGTGGCTATCAGAAAAATTCCTCTTGACCACTTCTGGAGACGCCTCTTACCGACGGTGTCCTTATTACATTGCACCGGAACCTCTTCTTCGCAATCTTTCAGCAGTGTCATATTTGCAGCCATGAATGATCTGGTACCTTAAACCAATAATGTGACAACATATAGAGTAGTTTTCAATAATAATAATAATAATAATAATAATAATAATAATAATAATAATAATAACAATAATATTATTATTATTAAGTGTCTCTTTAATTTAACACCGGTAACTACTATTATTGTTGTCTACTGCAACACGAAAACAGCGCATCGATCGATCCAGAATTTGACTAAGTGACTGGTAGTTTGTTTTAACACATAACCCGTCAATAAATTTGCGCGAAATTTGCTAATCAATCAAAATGTAGCAAAGCGAGCAAGCGAAAAACGTCTTCTCGCAATCAATTGAAAGGTACTTTTTTTTAGACTGGGCTATCTTTGTGACATTATTTGTGATGAACCCACATATAACGTACACACTCAGGAAAAACTGTTTGAATGCAGAGGTCCACGCGACGCGTAAATATAACTGACCGGTTCCTCTTGCCGGATCTCTAAAAAAAGAGTTGCAGTAGCCAGACGTCACTTGAAGTGTGAAATAAAACAAAAGTCAATGTAGGGCTGGCACTACGGCAAAGGGCTGAGTTATTATAGGCCAATATTTCGGCTAACAAAATTAGCCTTCCTCAGGGCCAGAACTATACCGAGAGAAAATATCTTTTAACGGCTCTTAAAATTTAAATTTAAAATTCACATAAGTGGTTAATAATGAACTACACACACAGTTGTGTAGTCCCTAAGTCCCATTATTCCGCGCGGTCAAGTCACATAAATTGACCACGAGGGACTGGGAAAACACTGTACACACACAACCAAATTATCCGTGGTTATAGTGAATCGCTTACTACGAGAAAAACACTAGACTTGTACGTGCTAAAAAGGCGTCCGCGGTTGTAATACTTCCCTAAACATTAAACCTCATGTACACACCTTGGTATACGGCTGCATTTTCTGTTAATTCGGAAACACTGTGACCAGGGCTTTCAATATCTTTCAGTACATTTTCAGGGTCTGTAAAATGTAAATGTAATATAATGTAATTTTAATCTCCTAGAAAAATAAGTTCTATCAAAATGTCTTTTTGAACACTTCATCTTCATGTTACTGTATGAAACACGTGCTTCTTCTCAGTAGTAATACGATTCGCGCTTTCCGCTTGTGAAGCTTCACAAATGACACTAACTTACGTGACGTGGATGCGGGCGGAAAGGCGCTCAGTCGCGTGGCAGGAGGGATAGATCACCGGCAACGGAGCAACGCAACCGTCAACTTCATCATCATCATCAGTCAATGCACTTTTATATTAAAATGGTTTCATTTAGCTATCGATGTCTAAAGGCGACATTACGGTCACTGAGACCATCCACAACATTGTCCAATAGGACCAATAGGTACTTGTTGTTGCTTGTCAAGTTACAATAGTGGTATTTTTTTGTTTTTGACCTTGAAAGAAGGGGAAATTCAGTTACCTTGTTTTTTATTCCTGCAGTAATCCAGAAACGTTCTTAATTCAGTTGGTATTCCTTTCTGCTTTACAACCTGACAATGTCTATCGCAGAACGCAGACTGGTACTCTGGACTTCTTGGGCAGATATTTGGGTAGTTGATTTCGGTTTCGTAACCTGGTATGCTTATCGAGACTGGGAACATACAGTGTGCATAACATAACTTCCAGTTTCCATCTAGAACATACAGCTTTCCACATCCTAAGGTAAAGTGAATAGAAAAGGGCATCCGTGCATGCAGATATCAGTTTATTGGTGTTAAGAGGTCTACTTGAGAAAGGATTTCTAGGGCACAAAACTCTAATGTGATTCCTTAGTTATGGATATGTCAAAAGTATTTGGGGCAGTGGCAGATTTATATCTTCAAGAAAGTGAGGGGTCCTGCTTATCCAGACCCTAAGATAAGAGAGGGTGCAGCCTTTAAATTATTGTTGTAGGCCCCGTAGGCTTCAGTTTTGTCTAAAAATAAGGTGGTGTCTCTCTCCGTAGATGTGCCACTGTGGGCATGATGAAGTGTATTTCCAACAAAATGGTGGTTCTTTAGTTAAAAAGTAACATGGAAAATGACATAGGCAAAAGTGTGCCTTGATGCAGCCAAATACAATGATTAATAGATAATTTATAATGACGGTACCGATGGTAATTATTTATATCTGTCTATCTGATTTCGTTAAAACTTGTCTGCTATATTTTTGCTTCGAGCTGGACATAGCCCAGCTCCAAGCCAGCTGTTGTCAAAAAAATTGCCATTGCCAGGCAGCACCATTTAAGTGTAAGGTTTGTGCAGCGCTTGAAAGGGCTTTTCCTCTTGTCTGGCCTAGGCTAGATCAATCTGGCCACTGCTGATAATAGTCATCATAATAATGATTGAAAAAATGTTCACCTTTGTTCTTACATCCTTCATGGCATTCATGACTATACATTGATGCCGCCCTGCTTCGCACAATGTATTCAGCTGCAGCATCTTTGGGTCCAGTGAAATCATCGGAGCTTGGCTCAACGGTAAATGCCCACTTCTCAACAAGATCCCATTCCAGGAGCTCCTTATACAGTTCACTCTCCCAGAACGCCCTAGCTACTGATTTGCGGTCGAGTTCCCCAGGAAGATGTGCTATGATGAAAAAATAACTTTATTTAATAATTTTGCTGTCCTAAATACAATAAATAAATATTAAACCTTCCAATAAGCAGCTTTAGAATAAACATGACGTTTGACCAGTAGTAGTCCAGTACTGGAGCTACACCATGCAAATATCAGCAGGTTTGGTCCGCTACGTTGTACAGTCTTCAAGTTAATATTTTTAAAAAATGACATTTCAAGCATCACCTTTGTCAGCTTTGTGCTTTAATGTGGAGGAAGCATCACTGTCCTTTCCTGAAAGATGTTAAAAATGTAACATATACTACAGCTACAGCTACAGAAGTTTATAATGGGTTAGTGATAAATATTCTTGTCTGTGTATCATTTTCCTCAAAATCATGTATTGATCATGCAGTTGGACCCAGCTTTGGTTATCTCCATGCACTGCCCAGAATAAGTGTCCCATTAGTGTTATTGAGTCAATACCCAGTTAATAACTTGCTGCAAAATAAAATGATGAATTGCAAGGGATAATGTCTTATTTACAGGCAAGAAATCTACTTGTAGTATAACAAACAAGAGGGCTAATACTATGGTAATCGGAAGAGACGTCGCCAGTGGTGCCTGGCCCAGACCACAAACAAATGACTGAAACAATTGAAAGAATGGCATGTCATTGTTTTCTGCAACCAATCAGGAGAGACCTTACGAGCAGCTCCTTCACAACTGGATAGTGTTATTGCGATAGTTTTATGAATTTTCAATTGCTGTGATATTTATGAAAAATCTCTAGTAGTCTTTTTTCTGGCCTTACAATAGACTACATTACCTCATTAGTTCGTATCTCTATCTAGGTGGCATTTATTGCAGCAACAATATTATTAGAAGCATGGTTATCGCAAAACAAAGAGCTTTACAAAGTACCGGTATGAATACTGCTACTTAAAGTATCAGCTGGTGTCTCACTGTCATCCGTGTTCTCCCTTGCATCATCATCATCATCATCAACAATAATATCATTCTCTATAAAGTCTGTTTGAGAATAATAGTACAGTCATTTAGGTGCGTTATTACAACCATCCTGGTTGGCATATTTTACTGTAATTGAGAAGATTATCAAGTACCACAGATTAATTCCTGATTATTTCAAGTCGGTTAATTTGTCATAATCAGGTGACAAATATACTTGTAGATTCTAGTTTCTTGTTAAAACAATTGAGCCCTGGGCAAATCCATCCTTTGGTATAAAAATATCATACAGAGAAGAATCT
This sequence comes from Porites lobata, assembly GCA_942486035.1. Taxonomy (NCBI): domain Eukaryota; kingdom Metazoa; phylum Cnidaria; class Anthozoa; order Scleractinia; family Poritidae; genus Porites; species Porites lobata. The sequence goes on along the minus strand of CALNXK010000613.1, from coordinate 18,714 downwards.
GTAATGGAATCATCTACAAATATGTATATTTTAACAGGCTTTCTTTTTATTTTTGCATGTGGGCACATATTATGAAATTTAGGCTAAGTTAAACCTGAGACAGCGCTGGCCAGCTGTCTCTTGTCGTATATATGCGGGGGCGCCCTGATCACTTCGCAAGATTTATGGGTCATTTTACAGCCATTTTCTTGAGGGCAGGTCATTGCATTCGCGTGTGGTTGCTTGTCGTGGCTAGTGCTGGCAAACTTTTTTTTCTGTGCATTGTCTGGTATTACTTCGCACACAATACACAATACTATTATTCTTTAATAATAGTGTGTTAGCTGCTTTTCTTTAAATCTTACTACAATATTATAACAATATTAAGAAGTAATAATTAGACACAGTTTGAGTACTTCTTTTAAATAAATACGGTAACTAAAATACCATCTGAGAATCCAGCCCCAACAGTTTCTTGACAGCCAGCCTTATCTTGGCCTTCAGAGGAATCTCCTGTGACAACGCCTAACAAACCCAGAGAAGGAATTAAAAAGAACTTGTTGATTTAGAAACAAAACTTGGCAAGCATGGATGATTGAAAATTTACCTGAATCGAAATTTCTTTTAATCTCTTCACTGTATGTTTCATTATAGGAGACCGAAAAACCCTCAAATGATACGAAACAGTGATTTCTGAAAAAAAGAAATACGTGTGACATATTTTAAAATGGTTAGTACACCTTATTGTCAGCTGCATATGAAGCTAATCATGAACTGAATTTCTCAGAAGGGGCTATGCGGAAATCTTACCAAAGCCTCTGACTCATCAAGTCTGTGACAATAAATTGTTACTTAATGCGGTACACAGACTGGATCATATAAACATGAATGAATACACCGTGTAATATTTTATCCACTATAAACTTACATTAGCGATGGAAGCCAGCAATATAACTTTTTCTCCATGTATGTTACATTAGAGACTTCTAGTAAATCACAAGTACTGTTTAACTCCTTGGGATAGTAATACGAGCCACCACTTGTGTTAGTCGTCATGGAATAACCATATGATACCTAGTATAAAAATAAGAAACAGCAAATGTAACTACATTGTAACTGTAGATTTACACTGTTTGTAAGAGAAATATCCTTTTTTATATCCTTTTTTTTTAAATAAAAAAAATAATGAAATGCATACTCTAAAATCAGTTTTGATTGTTATTGACAAATACACAATAAAGCTTACGTACAGTGAAATAAAAAAAAAAGGTGTCAGAAAGCATCTTCGATTAAGAGAATGGTCTCTTAATTGTACATATTCCTTCTTTTTGTATTCATTCTTTTGCTTCAGGTGATCAATACCAAAAAAAGTTTTTAAATGAACAAGAAAACCTTAATTCAGATTGCCCACATCGCCGGTACTCAAATCGCTACTCTTTGCCTAGGCAAAATTATGACCTCAATTGTAATTAAGTTTGTTTGCCTCGTTGCTCCATTCACCTTGTTAGAAAAATTAGTGAACTACATCAGGAAAAGTATCTCCTAAAAACGATTCCACTGAGTTGATTGACAGGTGGTGAGCGAAGCGAAAAACGCCGTGAGCGTTGCCGTAAAAAAATTCACATTCCCGTGAGCAAATTGAAATTGCCGTGAACAAGTTGAAATTGCCGTCTCCATACAAAGCTCTACAAAGGTGCGTGAAACGTTTCGCCAAATAACTCAGAAACTGTGGGCCACAGAGACCTGAGATTTCGACAAATTGTTTATATATTAGTTTTTTCATAACATTTCGTTTTCTTGGCTTCTTCCACTGGGCGGTTTCTAATTTATTTGTTTGTGCCGTGTTTATTGCGTGACAGTGACAACGAAGAATTCTCGGATAACATTACCTAGCTGCGTTGGGTGCTACGCGGCGGGACTGGGAACTGGTAAACTTACCTTGCAGTTTTGGCATCGTAGGTTGAGCTTTGTTAACGGTTGTGGACCCCGCAATGTGTACACAATACCGCTGCTTGGTGGATTTGGAGCGATGAGAATTGATCCACAGTGGAGGCAGTCCGTCACGGGAGGTGCTATGAACCTACTAAAATTTACTTTGCCACTGCCATTTAGCCGCAACAACGCCGTTTCAAACTCGCTGGTGTAATCGTTCACAAAAAAGGACCAGTTGGAACCAAATTCGTCGAGAAAGGTGACGACTTCTTCCATAATCTCAAGCGTGAGCCCTCTTTGAGGGCAAAGGAAATCGACTATTTTGTGAATAATGCCACTACGGGACTTCTTGTAACGATCGAACGCTTTTGGGACGTGGTTAATTGCAAGCATGGTCCACATGACTACATCGAATCCGAGAAGGAGTGCAAGTAAGCCGGCGACGTCGAAGTTAACCGTCTGCACCGTTCCCAGCATTTCTTTTATCTTCACTAGACTAAGACTTTCCCGAAACTGTTGCACAGTTTGCGCGAATTCACGAGCCTGGCTAATTTCGCTCAAGATAGCTTCGGCCGAAAAGTCGACCTTTCGCTTTTTGGACGCCATCTTCGAAAGGCCTGGGAACAACAACACGCTATACGCTACTACGCCACTACGCTACTACGGTATTATTACAACCTGCCTTTTATTTTTTATACTACGTAACTACGAGTAGTAGAACCGTAGTTTCAAAAATCTACCTCATAAAACGTGCCTCTCATGTTCTTTTCTGCTTTGTCTGTTCGTGTTTTTCTTCTTTATGAGATTGACTGAAAAGGCATCGTTGTACATGTGAATTCGGCCACCTTTTCGGGCTTCTATTGTTGGAAACCAGCTTCACGTGCAGGTGGAAACTCCCCGAATATGGCGAATTATTTTAGGAAATTTCGACTGCTGATATGGAAGAATTTTTTGCTTCAAGTAAGTTCTCTATCTGACCGCTCTAGGTTCTGCTGTATTCTAGAGCTCGGTTCATAAATCTCGTTAACCTTTTACTTAAGGTCTCGGTAAAGGAAAACGAGGTGCCCACAGAAAAAAATTCTAGTCGCGCGAGTATTTTCGCTACAAAGGCAAGTTATATATCAAATTAAAGCTAAAAGACTAAATTACCTTATGAAAGATTTTATTTCATCGAATTTCAAAAGGCGCTTAAGTTTTTGCTCTCGAACTCAGAGGTATCGAGTTTACTGCTGAAGCTCCAGCCCTTTCGCGTTGTTAAATATTCACTTCCTTTTTATTGCATCTGATTGACAGATAAAAGACCTAAAAAATGTTGTGAGTAAATTTGCATATGTCTCGTATTAGCGGAATTATTGCATTTCAAACTAAAAAGTCGAATCTCGAGCGATTTACGCAAAGAAACTGGCATAATATGAGTTACAAAGGGAAATCGGAAAATTCCTCACACCCTTTTTGAGTCTATATCATTATCCATCGTATCTGAAAGTTTCAAAGCGATAGCGTAAAACCTGTCCCGACTGGAGGTCGGAGAATTTTGATTTTTGCGTCTAAAATAGAGTGAGAGAAAATCAGCTCTAAAGATTTAGCGAGGTCCACGCTTGGCTGGTTAGCTCAGAAAAGGCTCATTTTAGAAGGGTTAAAAAGCACTTTCTGATTTTCTTTTTCTTCCAAAATAAAATTTAGGACCCACTCATGCCAAAAATCCCAAAAACAAAAATCGAGCAATGTACTAAAATTTTCATTTACCGAGACCTTAAGGGCAATTATGTTCACGACTCATAACTGATTTAATTCAACAACACTTTGTAAGGAGAAAATTTTATTATCAGCTCCACCAGCAACGCGCTCATACTCTAGAGCAGGAAATTTGATGTTATAATTCGATGATATATTAGGAATGGACGTGTTCTTCTACTTTATGCTTTATGGTATTATTTTTCTTAAATCTCTAAACAGCTGTATAGCTACGGGGCATTTGCCCGCCTTGTCAGTCCCGGGGGTGGGGCATTTGCAAATCTTGCGCTGCCTGGGGGCCGGGCATTTGCCAACCTTTGCCTGTTGACATGCACGCGGCTTCCTATTAGAATATAACTACACAGAGGATTTTACTAGAAAAACAAGCAGATTCGCTTGTTTGTCAAGGACGGGAAAAAATTGAAGAGGTTTGTAAAGGTGTGTTCTCGATTTTATGCACGCATGTCTTCATTGCTTATCAAGCCAGAATTACATAGCAAAGCTCAGAAGCTGTCGAGGTGAATCAACATTTTTTTGGTTATTGAATCAAGTTTCTCTTGATATTATTTGAAGAACATCCTTTCATATTTATAAAACTATTCATAGCAGTTAACTTTATGGTGCACTATTAATTTTAATGTCAATAATTTTATAACATAATCTAAAACTATAGACTGATGTCGTCACTGCGTGAAGTCTTAATTAGAATAGCACTATTACAAAGGAAGACGTTTATTGAAACAAAAAATCGCACATTAAAATGCTTAAAATGGCACTCCTTGATGGTGCGATCAATGAAAAATGTTGCAGTGTTGACGGAGGATGGGGTATTTGCCCTCTTTTTCATCACCACCCCGGGATTTGACAGCTCGAGAGTCCCCACCCTGGGAGTTTGCCATCCAAGGGAAAAATAATGGTAATTCACGGGGGTGAGGTCAAGGAAGGGGGGAGGGGGGTTGGGTGCAGCTGGAATTGACTGATGCATAAACTTTATGATCTCAGTGATAAAATAATCATATGTGCTGATTCCTCTCTTTCTAGGTCAAACACCATTCTTTACATGTGACAAATGCAATGTGAATAAGCAAAATCTATTGTTTTTGCTCATTAGCATAAGATTCATTGAGTTTTGTTCCTGGCCTCAATGTAGGCGCAGACCTAGGTTAAATATTGACCAATTTCCTAAACGTGTGCATGCAAAAGGCGCAAGTTTCTAGCGGGGTGTGGGGGCATGCGCCCCTGGGAATTTTTTTGCGTTTGACTTCCCTTAAGTCACCTTTTCTGGCTTTTGGAGTCATTCTGGCAGGATATTGGCCAGATTTTAACTTAGAAAGTTTTTTTTCCTCATCAAAAAAAAAAAAATAAATTTTACGAAAAATCTGACTGTTTTTGTTAAAACAGTGGAAACCAGTGTGGATGCTTGCTTGTAATGACCCACTTAAAGCAAAGATTTTGCAATAAATGTCTTCATAGAGCCAAGGGCTGCAACTGATGACCACACTGAGGGGTTTGCAGTTTTGGGTTCAAATATTACCATTGGGTTGTTTCTTGAGAAAATTAATTTTTCTCCTGTTTGTCCCCCTAATTGAGAAGGACAGAGGGGTTAGGAGCCTGGGAGAATAGGAAGAAGGAGGAGTACAGGAGGTCAGAGAGTATTGGGGGGGTGGGAATTCTAAAAGGGTGGGAAGTGGGAGAAATAGGGAAAAATTATGCAAAAATGCTTTATATTTTTTTTTGAAAGGGGCTAATGGGAGGAACCCAAGAAGTAAGGGATGGGAACTGGCAATCCAGTGTACCAGAGGTGGGAGGGTTGGCGGACCTTCTGGTTCTCCCCTGTTCCCCGTTCCCTCTCTCACCCACTGAGGGTAACCCTTCAGTGGCTTAGGTCTTGTGCCTAGCATCCCAATCAGGAAGGAGGAGAAGCAGTGCTTCTACTGTAGGTTTTTTTGATGCTTCATGCCACAAAATGGAGGTTGTGAACTCTGGGCTTCTAATTCCTAGTGGCTTGTAATGCACTGTTGATTTCTCAACACTTCATGATTCAAATGTGACCAATGTGAATAATTTTCTAATAGTCCATGTATATATATTCAGGAGAAAAGGTTTTGAGAAAATCATGAATAAATTAACCAGCAAGCTGTGGCTTGAGTAATATGTATTTGTTTATTCCTGGTTATGTCAACAGAAACGAAGACCTATTGGGACTGTTTTTGAAATCCTCATTCCGATTGTTGTGATGGGCATTCTTATTCTAATTCCATTGTAAGTATATTCACATGCATTTAACTGTATATTTTGCCAGCAAGTGTACATTTTGTACATTTACAAATTGTGGTAAAAAATTGTAGATTACTCTTATTTTTCTGCTGTGAGAACAGGAACTGCAAGAACTTTGCTGTGGATCAGGCACAAGTTGGGAAGTTTTATGACAGGCAATTGCACCTCTTTTTTTTAATAAAAAAAATACCACTAAAACATTTTCTTTTCCCTCTATTAGGACATCACCATCAGCACGAGACGAATGTTTTTGTAAGTGTCATTCCTTAACAAAACTGAAAAATTCAGTAATATTTTGAAGCTGTAATGAGGTACTAAAGTGTTGAGACACTTCTGTAAATTGGCCCCTTAATTTTGCATGTGGACATACCTATCCCTTTCCCCTGTGTACCCACACCCCCTTCCCTCAAAACTGATGGTTTATTTTAGACAAATCAGTATTTGCCATAAAGTGAACAGTATATATGTGAAACTTAATGCCACAACAGTGTGTTTTGCTTTCTTTTAGCTGTATATCAATCAACAGAGATTGATGTGAGCAACATGAAGTACGATGGTGGAAAATTGGCTTTCTTCCCACAAACTGAAATAGGTATCAGTTTTAGATTCCAAGTTAGATGATGATGATGATGATGATGATAATGATAACGATAATAACGCAGTTGAAGCTCTTGTAAGTGACGGTCTCTGAAATTCGAAAAAGTGGTTGTAACTAGAACACACTGCAGAATGCCACTTTAGATTATGGTGATAATGACGACATGATGATTGAAAATTAATGCTTATGCAAATTTTGGGGGGATAAACAAGGCTTTTTTTGGTCAATGTGAAAGTGGTGAATTGTATACAAAAGTGAGTTAAGGATTAAGAAATCAACTCACTTATTGTTTTTAAATAGTTTTGCACATAATATTTTGATACAATATATGTCATTCATACTTACTTTAATTCTTTTTAGTGTCGAAGTTGATGGCAAGAGTTGAAAACATTACAGGTTTGGAAGCTGTTAGTACCAGTAACACTACTGGCAAGCCATGGTCATCTGGGGCTAGTATGGCTGCTGAAGTATCTGAGAAAGATCAAAACTACTATTTTGGGGGTAAGCAAATGCAAAATGCCTTATAACCCAAGAAAACAAAAAATAACAACAAACAATTTTACAAAAACAAAGCAAGAAGAAAAGCAAACAGACAATGAAAAACAAAACAAAATAGAAAAGAAAAAGAAAAATGCAGTGTTGGTTGAAATGACAGTGCTCCAAGTTACAGAGCTTATAATTCTGGCAATTGTGATTGTCCTTTGTATTCACTGAGGAAAATCTCAGTCAGCTGTACAGTGAAACCTCTATTAAGTGGACCCCCAATTAAGCGGACACCCTCTATTAAGTGGACACTAAGCCAGGTCCCGAAATTAATGTCTTATATATTTCCCTTCTTATGAACCCCTATTCAGCGGACAGCTCTATTAAGCAGATGCAGGCACTAAAGTAAATTGTATTTGGCTAATTTCTATTAATGTTAATAACCTCTATTAAGTGGACACCAGACTGAATTGTCTTGACAATAGTAGTAGTGGATTACATCCTTGAAATACGTACTGTTGTCAATTAATAAAGATAAATCAATACATTTAGCTGTCAGTAAACTGTAGATTAGACGGAAAGTCTTTGCACGAAGTACAGCACCGCTTCCTTAGCTTCCTTAACAACGTGGAACTTTATCACAGTACAGAGTATTACCGTTGAAAGTTAATCGTTAAAAAACATTGCTCAATTTTTGCAAACCTTAAGCAGACACCCTCTATTAAGCAGACACTTAGGAAGGTCCTAAAGGTGTCCTCTTAATAGAGGTTTCACTGTATTTTACATTACCAACCTCAAAATTGTGTACCAAGGGTATTAGACATGCACCCGCCTTTTTTATTTCAGCCATTGAGTTTTTAATTGATGATGAGGACAGTCTTCCAAAGAAAGTCAAGTATGCCATTCGCTTGAGGTCTGAGGTCGATTCGCCATGGAACACAGACTCGACTTATCCACAGTTTATTCCAGATAGCCCTGTTACATGGTAGATAAAATGATAAGCTCTCAGCATATTGATTGTAACTGTAGTTATTTGAAAACATGCTGAATTTGGACATCATACATTCATCGTTAAATTTTGTCACTGTATCACACATTATGACACGATTGTGCTTAAAACAGTGCTGCTTATATGATGAATTCACCCATTCACCCTTGAAGATCTTTTCAAAAACTGCGGCTATTTGAAGGTTAAGCCAAGCAGTTTTATGACCTCCAGTCATGAAATGATGTCTGAGGAATGAGTGCAGAAATGTCCATACTAATGACCTATCACTATACCCATAATATTCTGTTGAAGATCAGTCAAAGTAAATTTCCCTTGTGGCACAACCCAATCAGAAGAACTGTTACTCAGATCCGGGTAGTGATACGTTATTATTATGATATTTCTGGGCTTGTTCCTCAGACATTTTGTGGGGAGATCGACCGAGTGGTGGTATTATAGCGAAATGTCAACTCGTTTCTTAGACCACATGTAGAACAAAAGTGAGCATTGATGGAAAAACTTGGAGCCAATCAAAATGGATTCCAGTAGTGCATTTTGAACTTGCTAGCCAAGTAGTTTTCAAAGTTCATTTTTGTTGGTTGACACAAAGCTTTGATTTTGTTTAGTGCCTCCATGACTAAAGAAATAAACCCACTTTTTTTTTTATGTTTTAGGCCAGGTTCAAATGTTGAACTTCTAGTATGCAAAATGAGATGCTACCCTTTGGTTTTCATATATTACAAAATGGAATAAAATTATTATCTACTGACGTTTCAGCTGACATTTGAGCTTTGAGAGCAAGGGACTAACTACTGTACCACTTTATCCTGTTCTTTTTTTTCCTCAGGAGCCAATATGATTACAAGTTTTTGCCACTTCAGTATGCAATTGATACTGCTATCATGCAAATGCAAGCTGCCTTGTCACATGGCATTCCTGTGAAAATGAAGGCGAGTATATAAATTATGCAGACATGAATGGTTACATGTAGGCCTTCACTGTTAATTTCACCGCGTAACTTGTTAATTTACGGTAACAAAAACCTCATGGTCTTGAGGATTGGGGTTTTAGGAAGTTTGCCTTTGTCATCGTCATCTTTATTATCACTACCATCGTCTTCATCATCGTCATCATCATTGCCATCTTCATCATAGCCATCAATATCATCAAAGTCAGTGACATCATCATCATTATCATCGCAGCCATCTTATCATCCTCACCTTCATCATCATCATCATCGCCATTTCCATTTCCATCATCATCACCATCATCAATTTCATCATCATCATTTTCATCATTGCCATAATCATTATTGTCAATTTCTGGAGTTGCTATAAATTTGTCCTGTCTTGGTTAGCTTGTTCTTATATTATATAATCTTGTTGCACAAACCATAACTTTGTGTTTTTCCTGCTGGTACAGATTTTTCCTTACCCAAACTATACAACAGATTATGCGATGAATATGGTATCCCTGTTTATGCCACTGCTGGTTATGTTGGGCCTGATGTATTCAGCTATGACAATTATCAAGGTAATACAGTTACAATGGAATCGTTTTCTTGTCATAATTGTTTTGTGCAGAAACATTTTTAATTCCCTTAGTTCTCAGAATAACAATGTTTGCTTGGGCAAGGTGTATTTCTTAGTATGAAACAAAACAAATTAAGTTACAACGTCTCATGAAAAATTTTCGGCCTTCTTAATATTCAAAAATCTCCTAATCTAGATCTATTACATGTATTTGATATTAGTGTATTGTATACCTGCCAACTTTTCCTGAGATATAAGCGTGAGATTTTTATCCTATGAGTGCTGGGATTTTTTAAGACGACACGATCATTTCCGAAGATTCCCGAAGAAGTCCGAAGGTCTTCCGAAGACGTCCGAAGTCTGTCAAAGGCGAGATCGCGAGGAAGGTATTGTCATTTATTCATTTTACACATGGTTTTCGTTCCTTACATGGGTCTGAGTTAACATATTTTTGAAAATTGTGTCAAGCAAGACGGCAACAACTCACATTTTTCAATCAGGCGTGAGAAATTGGCCCGCAAGCGTGAGCCGGCGTGAGATCGAAGTTTTCAACCCGCAGGCGTGAGACTCACGCTCAAGGCGTGAGAGTTGGCACGTATAGTATTGTGGAGATTTCTCTTTCTAGTATAGCATAGTTTTGGCTTGTATTCTGCGGAAACAGGTGATGAACGTTTTCCTTACAAGTGTAGTTGGGTTTGCCCAAAAAAAAGAACTTTTTAACGATTTTTTTGCTATTTAAAACTAGTATAAAGCTGTGCTGTTTAGTTCATTTGAAAAATGTTTGCAGTACATTATTATACCTGCCAACTCTCACGCCTGCGGGTTGAAAACTTCGATCTCACGCCGGCTCACGCCTACGGGCCAATTTCTCACGCCTGATTGAAAAATGTGAGTTGTTGCCGTCTTGCTTGACACAGTTTTCAAAAATATGTTAACTCAGACCCATGTAAGGAACGAAAATCATGTGTAAGATGAATAAATGACAATACCTTCCTCGCGATCTCTAATTTTGTGGATAAGTGTTTTCTCGATAACTTCGCCTTCGGCAGACTTCGGACGTCTTCGGAAGACTTCGGACTTCTTCGGGAATCTTCGGAAATGATCGTGTCGTCTGCAAAAATTCCAGCACTCCCAGGATAAAAATCTCACGCTTATAACTCAGAAAAAGTTGGCAGGTATACATTATTAGTACTAGCCTATGTGGTTGTATTTAAAATTGGAGGTTGGTTACAGGTTTTGACTAAACTTTCTGTTATATGTATGACTTACATGTACTATTATGTGGAATAATTTTGCTAGGAGCTGGTTCTTGAGAAACAGAGCCGCTTAAAGGAATCAATGAAGATGATGGGACTGCCAAACTGGGTTCACTGGAGTGCATGGTTCACAAAAAACTTGCTGTTTCTTCTCATCTCTGTTGTTATATTTGTCATTGTACTCAAGGTAAGTTAGATTAATGGGGGAGATTGCATCTCTCAGTACAGTTGTTTGTAACTTTATTAAAATCGTTTGAGCAAAGTATAAATCTCGTAAACAATATGCGTTCTTTCACTGACAAATTTTAAAATGGGCAAAGTCCAACATCTTCACGTGCAAATTGTGTGTATGAGTTATTTTTATAATCCTGTTTACTATATTACTGTGTCATAAGTCCAATTCCCTCACGTACGAACCACGAAAGGGGGGCAAAGTCCAACACTTTCCCGTACCAGAAGTGTGACTGCACATCTCATGTTGGCTTTTCACGGTAATAGTAACTTGAACGTATGAAGACCAGTTTCGTTTTGTAACCAATGCCTTAAAAAAGGCTCTTGTCTTTTAAGAAGCAATAGCTTTTAAAACGTGAAGAATTAAGTTGTCAGAGTTAAAGACTTTTTCACTGAGTAGAATCGCACGTGAAAACCTCGTGAATGATTATGCAACCATCTACCATAATGATAAAAATCCTGGTATTTCGTAACTATTCGGTATTCGATGAACCACATTTTCTTAAGAAACTCCAAGGAAACCTTAGAGTTTTCCTTCTGATCTACGTTTGGTGAGTTGATATTTATTGTACTTTAACAATTTGTTTAACTTGCACCAGATGTATCACTCAGGGAAAGACAGAGCGGGAAAGTGAATATATAGCATGAGGATCGACTCAGCAGAGCGTTTCGCGTTTTCATTCATTCGAACCCCCCCTAGCAACTCCCGCCTGCCTCGGTTGGCCATTTGGTCTGGCTACGGCACTGCATATCTCACCTATTGTCATCTCACATGGCATTTCTGTAAGGCGTCGGATACAAGAAAGGTTGAAAGAATTCAAGAGAGGGCACTAAGGATAGTTTATAACTCACATTCAGAAACGTATATGAACTTATTAGATCGTGCTAAACTACCAAGCCTTCTTAATAGGAGATTACAAAACATAAATATACTCATGTACAAGGTTAAATATAGGCTAGTTCCTGATTTCATTTGTGACATTTTCAGTACTAAGTCTTGTAATTATAATATTAGAAACCAAAATTTTGATATTCCTAGATTTAATTCTGTATTGTATGGTAAACACTCTCTTAGATATCTTGGACCCTTTTTATGGAACAAGCTAGATAAAAACATCACTGAAACGAGCAGCCTATCTAGGTTTAAGTTTTATATTAGATGTAAGGATCTTACTGAACTGATAAATGGCAACAATTACTCCGCGTGCGTAATTTGTACCTCTTAAGTTGTGCCCGTGTTCCTAAAATTGTTTTGATTATTTTAGCATATTGTAAATGTATATATATAATATATATAGGATTATACTATAGCTTCTTTTATAGCTTTTTTATTTCTTATCTTTTATTTATCGTATTATTCATTATTTATTTTATCTTTATGTTGTGTCCCCAATTAGCGTCAGCTAAATACATCGACACATGAATAAAGTTCATCATCATCATCATGATAAACGTAGATTCATCACTCTTGGTAAGGTTTACACTAAAGCATTCAAAGTAGCTCATGCATGTTAAACGTGCCTATGTTTCTTAAAGGAAATGTATGGAGATCAGTGTAGAGAATTTGTATGTGGATATTGGGACATAACAAATGTAGCCACTGTGACCTGCAGATTGTTCAGATAATTCGCCTTGTGAAGGATCGACAATCACATGTCAGTATTTTACGCACTTTTGAAAGTTTTCCTTACTTTAGTTTTGTTTTTATTCTTTCTGTAGGTCCTGGTGTTTAAATATTCAGACGTGACTGTGTTATTAGTTCTGTTTCTCCTTTACATCTTTGCCAGCATCTTATTTTGCTTCTGTGTTAGGTAAAGAATTATTGTTCCTTCATTTTTTTAAATTCCAACTTGTTTTGTGCTTTTCCCAACATGGGCCTTCACCGCTATCTAAACGACTTTATTGACTTGCTCCCCGCCGCCAGAGCGCCCCGGAGAGCTTGTTTGCAGCCTAGCAAAACAACAACTCTGTAACTCGTGGCTAAATTTCAGAAATGATGTTTGTTGGTTCTTTCCTTTGCTCCGGGAGGTTTTTCTCCCGGGACTCCGGTTTTTCCCTGTCCTCAAAAACCAACACTTCAAACTCCAATTCAATCTGGAAAGGACGAACACGTTTAATCGCGTTTTTAAGAACTCTTAAGTGTTTCGTGGGTAAGCAAATTACAATTTTTTCTTTACATCCGCAAATCCGAAGCCACGCATGCGCACAGTTATGCCAGACAAGCGTGGACCCACTCTCTCAGAGCTGGGATTATTTTCTTTCGAATCGCAGCGCTGAGCAAAAGCAATAAAGGCTCTGTGAATGAGAATGGCGTTAACCGTTTTGATATTTGAGACTTGATTTCTATCTTTGCAGTGTGTTTTTCTCGCGTCCTGTTCTTGGAATGCTTCTTGGTGCCCTTATCTGGATCGCAACACTGGTACCCTACTTTGTAGTGTATAATGACAGTAAATACAAAGCAATGACCAGGTACCAAATACATGTTTACTTAACTAGTAATAACCAAAGGTTAAGAAGTGCAAGTGAGTTTCATGCTTCTGATCGAAGGTCAAAACGTCCTTGCTACAACGCTGGTGTTTTGCGTAAGTGATGCGTAATAGAAGGTCAAAACGCATGTGTTTAGGTTACGAGTGATAGACGGCTTTTCGGCTTATCAGTTTCAAGTCTAATTTATAGAAACAACCAAAATACAACAAGAAAGACGAAGGAAATTTTTCTTTTAACATTGGTAAAATCGTGACCCCTTGTCGATGTCGAATGTCCCGCCATTTTGAGCCTGCGCTCTTTAAACTACTTCCTAGAAAGAACCCTAGTCTTCCTGTATGACACTACTATGTGATGATAATACTTTAGCCTGCGAATTCAGACGTCTCTCCCTCCTCGTCCCTCGCCGCTAACTTCCTGCAGGCATGTGCGCAAATTTCTTCTTAGCAGCTTTACATCTTCCGTTGTCACCCAATAGTTTCTGATTCAAATTCTGCGTGCGCGTATGTAGTATTAGCTTACTTTGAAACGAACTCTTCATGGGCAATTTTATCTAAGGAGTGCCACACATGCCGTGCGGTACAAACTAACTAGTAGGCTGATTTAGCAACAGAACGAGAACGTCAGTTGACGACGGCGCGCGCAAATCAAACAACTGGTTTGGCCAATCGTAGAGCAGCAAATTGGGCACCGGAAGTCGAGTTTAGTCCTTTCCGCGCGCTTTCCCGGCGTCAAATGACGTTCCCGTTCTGTTGCTTAATCAGCCTAGTAATGAATTGCCAAGTCGGATCTTACGTTGATATTTTCATCACCTAAATTAGAACGCTCTAGTCCTTCTATTGACCACTCTGCCGATGGGCGTGCATACATATCAACTGGTAAACTTCAGTCTACGTATATGTGGATTTCCTTTACAGATCAGAAAAGGCCGGCGCTTGTCTGTTGCCAAACACCTGTTTGGGTCTTGCAGCCAAACTCTTCGCGCAGTTTGAGACCATCCGAGTTGGAATCTCTTGGAAACAGGTTTCCGAGTACCCTTCACCCGATGAAAATTTCAATATGGTTTGGGTGTTTTGCATGCTGTTAGCTGAGTGTGCAATTTTTGGCACTATCACCTGGTGAGTGGACCGTAAATGTGAAGTAAGACACGAATGATTACCGTAAGCCTCCGTTTGATACATCTTCGTAAGGCTTTTCAGGGGGGCTCACGAACAGAGAACTGTAAATCCGGGGGGAGGAGGCTTAGTACTGTAGTACATATAACGAACCACATAGAGATCAAACCGGGGGCGGGGGGTGACCAGAGGGCTTATAACCGAAATAACGAAACAAGATATAATAGTGCTGATTAAAATTCGTTCTTCATTTACAGTCAACTCCCTTTATAGCGGACACTGTAGGGACCTCAAGTTAGTGTCCTCATTAGCGAGAGTCCGTAATAGCGGGAGTTTATTTCAGTCAAACGTCTGTAATTTGGTTTTTCCTGGGATTTAACTGCTGTCCGTTTTATCGGGGTGTCCGTTATAGCGAGGTGTCCGCAAGGCGAGAGTTGACTGTATTGGTTTTTAATTAAGCTTCTAAACTTCATTAAAAATTCAAACGTCATGATCATTTCAATACCGGCTCGATGGGGGCTTCTTATCAGATTTGTTCACAATTAGATAGGCCCATACATAAATGGAGAGGGGGACTTATGAGTAAGGAGTTTATAAGCGGCAGTTTACGGTAGTCAATGTAGGTCTAAATAGCTAGAACACAAAAGGGAAAGAAATTCACTTTCACTGACATCACCTTTTTCTTCACTAGGTATGTTGAGGCGGTATTTCCCGGAGAGTATGGAATCCCCAAACCATTCTACTTCCCATGTATGCCGTCATATTGGTGTGGTGTTAACAGCCCCAAGGTAAATCCCGACAATGACGATAGAGAGGAGGAGTCGTTACGTCACGTTGCCATGGTAGCAAAAATTTTGGATGACAACAAACCGAAAAAGTCACCTAAAAGTCTATTCGCACTATTTTAAACTTCACTGATCTTATTCAATTTCATTTAATTTGTCAAATCTTTGCGAAATTTTCTTTCGGACCGTATCTATCGTATCTAAGTTAAGAAAAGGAAAGCGACAATTTTTGTATGTCTTCACCTACTCCATAAAGCGGGCTTTTGAAATTAGGAAGTTTCATGTCGTAGTGGTGCAATGGCAAATGTACAAAATGGCGTGATGCACGTCCAAAGTTGTTGATTGATAATATGAACGTATTATTTTTTGCGGTTCCGCCTTGCCGTCGCGTCGCCGTCGTCGTTGGTTTTGTTGTCATCCAGAAACAAATCCATGCTACCATGGTAACGTGACGTCACACTTCTCTATATTAGAAAGTTCCTAAGTAGGAAGGATTGATTATGAAAATAATTATGCTGAGAGTACCTTAACAAATTTATCCGTCAAGTAGTACTGTGCCTATTGACCGTGGCTTAAAGTATAGGACTTGAATGTTGAAGAAATAAATTTCTGTGCTAGTATTAAGAATGTTTTTTCCTCGTTTGTTTTAGCTGAAGTGCCCTTGCGACGATGAGGCATGTTCGAATAAAAAATGAATTTCATGATCATACTTTCTGTCACTCTGCCAGGCGCGGTTATGAAACAGGTCAAGTGGCTGTTGATGTCTTCTACAATGTCTGTGGAAAACGTCAATTGGCACCATCAACAGCCTAGGCGAAAATACAGACTGTTTTGTAGTCTAGGTTAAGTGCGCGCGTGATCTGTCAAAGGAAAGGCCGGAAGTGAGGATAAAAGCGGAGAGTGAGACTGGGGAGAGACGCGAAAAGAGAGATACGTTTTCCAGTCTCTTGCTGTACACGTGTGAGGCCCACGCGCTTTCGCGAAAATATCACGCCGGCCCTTTCACCTTGCAAAACCGATCTTGAGAAAAAACCCGACTGTTTTTCAGTCTACCAACAGCCCTATTAAAACTACACTCACCCAGATAATCGTATCCAAACTAAAACTTACGCGCCATTTATATGGAGAGAAATTGTCCCGGGAACGAGGGTCACCATCCCAGCCGAGTCAACTAAAGCGAGCGGTCACTGGAGAAAAAAAGTTGACCCATTTATCCCATCCAAGAGCTGACAACGGTGCTCGTACCTTGACCGAGTTGACCCGGCTTGGCGAGTTAGTATTTTTATGTGGAGAAAAGTTGGCCCAGCTGCGAGAGTGACACTGCCGTCAAATAAGGGTGACCCGTCAAATAAGGGTGACCCGGGAAAGCGGGTTACCCTGCTATCAAATAAGGGTGACCCGGGAAAGCAGGTTACCCTGCTATCAAATAAGGGCAGACCCGGGAAAGCGGGTTACCTTGCTATCAAACAAGGGTGACCCGGGAAAGCAGGTTACCCTGCTATCAAATAAAGGGTGACCCGGGAAAGCAGGTTTACCCTGCTACCAAATAAGGGTGACCCGGAAAGCGGTTACCCTGCTATCAAATAAGGGTGACCCGGGAAAGTAGGTTTACCCTGCTATCAAATAAAGGTGACCCGGGAAAGCGGGTTACCCTGCCAGCCGAGCTAACTTTTGTTTCTGATGTTCACCTGTATACGGTTCGCCAAGTTTTCTAACTACAGGAAATGTAGGAAAAGTTGGCTCGACCAGTGTAGCTCGGATATTTGAGTGACTACCCTCCCCAAACCAACATTAACGCTTACTTTTCACGTAGGGCAAAATGTTGACTTAGGGGACGGAGGGTAGGTGGGCAGTTGCCCAGAAACGTAAAATTAACCTTATGGGGCATTAACCTGTTTAGTCGTAGACTACAATACAGCGAGTTTAGATCTCTAACTTTTAAATCTGCTTAAATTTGCTGAACAGGAAATGAATGTGATCTTGAATAATAGTGCTGAATCTTCTGATGACGATGCGGATGGAAAGGCAGATGTTGAAGATGAACCGGACTTGCCAGTTGGTGTTGCCATTAAAAGGCTTCGGAAAGTTTTCAAGGTACATGCATGTTGTTCTTACACTAATTGCCCCATGTTAGGGAATCCGGATTCTGGAATCGCGGAAATTTTTGCCCGTGGAATAAGGGGTTCCTGGGCTTTGGAATCCGAAATACAGCTCAAGGAATCCGGAATCCCAAGTCCCACTGACAAAAAATCTGGAATCCACGACGTGGAATGTCTTGGATTCTCTTGCATGGAGCGATATTTTCACCCTTCCCCCATTTTTAAAGGAACAACGGTGAAGATGTGTTTGTTGTGGCTCAAGACTTGTTATGTACTAGACTGCTAGCAGTCTCTCTTTTCTTCAAAATTAGTGAGGGAATGTACCGCGCGCGAGTGTCGCAATCACGCGCGTGGTCATTTTACTATCTCGCGCGTTTCGCTCGACAGACTAAGGGCGCCTTCCATTTGTCAGAACTGACCGGCCAGCCCTTCCCCATCGTAATGAGAATTTCACTTTTTAATCTCAACTAACCATCCACATCAGTCACATCGTAAATATCATGCACAAAGGAGATGGTTTTTCAGCAAAAACCTCTTCGAGAAAGCCTATTTCATTGCCAAAATGTCTCGTCTGGCCATGGTCCGCCAGCCAGTTCTGACATTTGGAAAGAGCCCCAAGAGAAAAAAAGGGGGACTGCTCGTAGGCTAGTTATGTATATGTATAATAACGAACTTCTAGTCTACATTTGTAACACACTTTAAGAGAAAAATAATTCGATTGTTCTTTCACATCTTCCGCTTTTAAACCTAACATTTTACGACATTTTTATTGCAAAGGGATCTTCAGGCTCGAAGGTGGCCGTAGATGATCTGTCGCTGAATATTTTCAAGGTCAAATAACAGCTCTTCTAGGACACAACGGCGCAGGAAAAACCACGACCATATCGATGTTGACGGGACTGTTTCCGCCTACAGACGGCTCTGCTGACGTTAATGGTTTGAGTATCATTTCAGACATGGATGCTATTCAGAGAGCCTTGGTTTGTGTCCCCAGCATAATGTACTGTTTGACAGGCTGACAGTCAAGGAGCATCTTGATTTCTTTATCAGCTTAAAAGGTATGAGTTAAAGCAGCTTTCACTGAAGTTTTTTTCGGGCATACGTTTTAAGCAAAGGGAAGCGATAAAGAGTCTCGCCGAATTCGCGAAGTTGGGGAAAATTCAGCAGATTTTGAGGCCTTAAAAAGTCATTTGCGAACTTTCATGAACCCCTCGAACAGTG
>CALNXK010000612.1:50000-99194 GCA_942486035.1 Porites lobata | reverse complement strand
TCAGGGAAGATATTTCAGCTAAGCATCATAGAAGAAACACATCAAATGACATCTCAAGGTAACTATAAGTTGACTGATGTTCTCAGTACTGACATTCTAGAATCAGGTCTCCCTCTGTTTGTTCAAGTCCTCCAGATTTTCACCTATTTGTTATTTCTGCTTAGAAATCAGCCTGTCACCAGTACATTGAAGAATCAGAAGGTAATAATGATTATTGATGAACAGTCGAACCTCCACTTGGAGGTTACAGCAATTGCACCAAAGTCATTAACCACTTTTTTTTTTACACTAAAGGCTAAAAGTAGCGATCTGATGTTTGAAGATATTGACGACGACCTAGATCAAGAACTTAGTCACTTAACCTTAGG
Organism: Porites lobata; assembly: GCA_942486035.1. Lineage (NCBI taxonomy): Eukaryota > Metazoa > Cnidaria > Anthozoa > Scleractinia > Poritidae > Porites > Porites lobata. The sequence continues at coordinate 98,826 of CALNXK010000612.1, read as the reverse complement.
TATGGTAGATCTATACGTGTAAATATGATGGCCTGGAAGCTGTTTGATCCGACTGTAAATCGATTCTCCTCGGGAACCCGCTGGATAAACCTGGATTTGTCCATTGTCAGTGTAAGACCTATTAAGATCAATAAAAGGAGGTTTTATTGACTCCAAAATACCCTAGCTAACATATTGAATCGTGTGAAGCTGCTGGTAACACCATACAGTCAAATCCCGCTTACGGGTACTCGGTTGATTAGGACGCGTCATTGTGCGAATAGTTTGCTTTGTCCCTGGCCTGGGGAAATAGAGCCCTTACATTTTCTCTAACTTCGACCCCTTTATACGGAGACCCAGTCGATAACATAAACTTTCTCGGTATCCGTGTTAATTGGGTTTGACTGTACACAGAAAAAATAAATCATTAAGATCTCCCAACAAGAAATGGATCCGTAAACAAAAACAAACAACAAACAAATTATCCGTATGTGGACCTAGCGCTTGCGTTAGAGCGGGGCTTGAACTTGCAAATCCAATTCCATTGCTCTAACCAACCTCTTACCAAGGCCAGTTTGCGCTATCCGAGTTACCAGAGGAGGCTTGGAACCGAGTGCGAGGCGTCCTCGGCGAATTTTCCGACAAGCTTGACGGGTGACGTCATATCCGAAATCGCCGAGGACAACTGGGGACGAGGCTGGGTTCTAACCTCTCTGCGACGGTTCCTCCAAATGTAGCACTTACGTCCTTCTGCACTTAGAGTTTGGTTAATTGAAAGCTGCTATAACAAAATATTTTAAGTTTACTCATATTTTAGGTCCAAAGAAAATAGCGCAACTTGATGTCCAAAACAAACCTATCACTTTGGAAACAGCAATGGTAGGTGCAATCTTATGGTCTTGACATTTGCATCTAACTAGCGAAAACTTCCTGTTATTCTTTCTGTATGTTATTGAATTCTTTTTCTTCTTGTAATATGTTGAACTTTACATTGCCTATGCGTAATGTTTTGTCCCTCTAGATTAGCTTAACTATTTGCGGGGTATACAACACAGTAAAACTTTATCTTTTTAATAACTGAAGTATTGTCGTATTAATATTGTTGTTGCTGTGCATGAAAAAGGCCGTTTCATCCCTTTTGTAATTATATTTTGAAGTCAATCTTATCCAGACAAGGACTTCATTATAATACACTCACCTTAGCCTGTTACAGACTACGCCTCCCTAGTCATTATCGTCGCAAGCGACCCCTAAAAGAGAACGCCTGATCACGCTGGCTCACTTGATTTAGGCAATATCCTGAGTATCTAGTCGCCTATTTACTGATGCATGTGTTGATCACATTAGGGCTTGAAGAATCTCATATTTGGAAATGCCAAGGCGAGCTTTACACCAGAATGGAGAAATCAAAGCTTTTCATTCTGTGACTTATGTGGACTGAAATACGGCATTGTACAACTAAAGGTAAGGTCAAATTAATGCGAATATTTCGCCTGAATCTGTAGAAAAAAAGGGAAACTATTTGAACTATAGAACGGTGACCAGTGGTCCAAGCTGCGACCGTTTTGGTCGCCATAGTGAGTAGAAAACTCAATTTTGGGACTAAAAGTGCAGCGAGAGTTGCCAGTTGGGTACACAATGTAACCTGTTTTTGGCGGTAATGCGACCAAGCCGTAGCGTTTTTAATAAGTAAGTTTTTAGTGATATAACATTTGCATGAAATAGTTATCAGTTACGCTCCTTGCGACCATTATATGATTTTAGGTTGCAAAAAGGCAACTCTGTAGCACTGACACTCTTCAGATTTTAAAACAAATGAATAAAATAATTAATTCATTAAAGGAACCCTAGAGTGATCTGCCTCAAAGTTCTCCTTGTAGTATCTTTGCTTTATAAAACAGAGTGATTAGATTGTAATATTAGGGGTTATCGTTGTTGTTGTTGTTGTTTTTTTCAGGGTGGACCCTGTGGAGTGCTCGCTGCTGTACAGGCGTTTGTCCTCAAGCATTTGCTGTTTGGCGGAAAGAAAGGGGACTCTAAAAAGTACATTGTGTTTCAGATACAAGAGTATATGATGTTTACTCATTTTTTTCTCTAGGATATCTTTAAATACCAGGAAAATGTCTATTGGTTTGATGATTTAGTTTAATTGTAAATAATCATTTTCAGTATTCGTCCCTTTTTCTTGCAATATTCTGTACCATTGACGTCATTTTAAATGGACTGAGCGCAGCTGCCAAAGGCTCCTTTGTGTGCTGACGTCCGAGCTTACTGTTCACATAAAATATAAAATATATTAAAATATATTAAAATATATTGTAAGAGGGCACGTCTGTTGTCCTCTCATCCACGACTCTTGATTCATTCGTTTGTTTTACCGGATATCGCAAGCATCTTCCAAAGTTGGTCAACGCTAGCTGGTTATGAAGAATATTAAGGTGTTTCGATACAGTTTTCAGAGGCCATACCGATATTTTTTCAAACGCCTTATAAGTGGTTTTTCCTCGTCCGATCGCTATAAAATTTTCACCTATAATTGCCTATGGATTGAAATTTGTGAAAATGTAGTTTTAAGTAAAATCGATATTACTATGACAACAATAAACAAAAAACTTTGAAATTGGTAGAAGCTGAATTTTGTGTTATCTAGACCAGCTACTGAAAATCCAACACTAGGAACTTAAAGTTTGGTGTCTAGCAAACGATCTCCGCAAGAAGTAAAAAATTCTGTATGTTTGAATTCGACTAAAACGAAAATATATTTCAAACCTACATTTTCAATAGCCGTGATAGATTATTTAATAAAAACGTTATAAATGATTTAAATTATTCTGAAGTAGCGTCAGAATGCTGCTTAACATAGTATTTTGATGCTAGGAAATTTTGGTGTATTTTTGTTCGTGCGATCTTGAAAACTTAGACGTTTTCTCACCACCTGTCTAAGTGCAACTTCATTCAAAATTTGGACTTTTCGCACTTTTTTGTATATCTCTGAAACGACTCGAACGAATTTTTTTAAAATCTCCTCTCATAATCTTCATAATGTATATAATAATGTCTGAAACTTTCATTAAGATTGATTCACTGCAACACCTTGAAATTTCAAGACAAACCTATCCTACGATATCGGTCAAAAATCTGCGTTACAACAGTCACTGTTTTGACGTTATGGTAATTTTTCCAAAGTAATGCGCACTATACATACGTCCATGACCAGTACATTTTAGTTTGAATTTATCGCATCTTTTGAATGTAGAACACTGACTGGTAATAGTCACACTGAAATATACTAGTCATGGATATATGTATTGTCCGCATTAATTTACTTCTAACGGAGGTTATTTGCTAAACATGAAACTTTTTTTCCTACTGTTGGATTTTCAGTAGCTGGCCTAGATCGCGCAAAATTAGGCGTTTATCAATTTCAAAGTTTTTTGTTTATTGTTGTCATAGTAAAATCACTTTTAGAACGATTGAAAAATATCAGTATGGCCTCTGAGAAACTATATCGAAACACCTTAAAGCTGGGGGATTTGAGCCAATCAGAAACGGAGAAATTAAATGGCGATAATAATTTTTTTTTCCCATTACCCTTGTCATTTCCATTCCTAGTAACAACTTCTGAGAATAACTCAGCCATGCCTTTTTTTTTCTGCTGCTCCTGTCCGGACGTGGCGATTATGGAAACTAGTTTTATCTAATCTTTTAATAATTCCTATTTCATGTCCATTTTAGGAAACTTCAGCCTTCTTCCCGCGAAAGAACCAAAGCTCTTACATCAGCTATTAGTGAAATATTATGGAGGGCTGGTGACAGCAGAGGTGCAGTAGTAGGCTTGTAAGTTCGAATTTAGTTTATGCATTATTTAAAAAACGAGCAGGAGTGTTTTGCCGGGTTTGAAACACGAGGCGCTGCCGTGAGTGATGTGTCGTTTTCGAGTGATTGTCATCGGGTACTCCACTCTGCTCAAGGTGGCCTCAGCCGAGCCGCACGTTTGGACTGCCAGTGCCGGTAGTCTTCTGGGTCAGCCATAATAGGGACTTTAAGATCCAACGACGCGGACGGCAACGCGAAAGGAGAAAAATCAATAGGTTTTATGAGCAAACAACAACTTTGAACAAGCAGACGAAATTTTATCTCTTTCTGAACATGGTTATGGTCCCTAGGAATTCAACTCCAGGAGGGTTCGCCTACATTCGACATAGTAAGAGGGTAATGATTGCGATAAAGACTGAAAGAACGCAAATTCACTTTAAACGACGTTCTGGTTGCCGTCGCGTCGTTGGATCTTAAAGTCCCTAATGGTAGCCTGCGTCGCAGACGTAATCTTATCGCAGTTAGTAACGTCTGCGAAGCAGCCCCGAGGTTCTTGTTCGACGCCCCAAACGGACTTAATGAATCAGTTATCGGAAGGGCGTTTGGATTTCCCTTCAACCCGAACAGGCCAATCACGGCGTGTACTCAATCCTGGTACACAGCAGGGGCCCAGAAGGCTCTGAAGTGCAACCAACATTAGTTTGCGAGGCACTATGGCAGAGAAAGTTGTTCTGCTAAGTATGATATCTTGAACTAGGTAGCGACCTTTCACGATTTGACTACGAATACAAATTTTCGAGTACCAGTGAAACTTTAGAATTTCGAGCTACTTTTATCCTCCGAATTATAACCCTTTCATGTTGCTAACCAGATCGGTGTTTATATATTATGTAATTATATTTGACACACGAAGTTGGTTTGAAAAGTGGTACATGTGCTTGTACTACAATCTAAGGGTGCGGCCGTCCCTCATAGGAAGAACGGCGACGGCAACGACAAACGCCAAAAGTAGAGCCTTTTGGTACGTTATTTTACCGTTCTCTGTCTAAAGATGCTTTTTACTGAATGTGGCGAACTGTGGAGTGGGTGACCACAAGACGACGAATGTTTCCTCCTTTTTTTGATCGTCGATGCGATCAAAAGTTGTTTTCGCTGTCGTCGACGTTGTCATTGCTTAAGCTTCTCGAATCACATCCCTTGAGACCATCGTAATAGAAAACAAAACCAAAATAAAACATCAAACGAAACAAATCAATAACAACAAGCAAGACATGGCCTTTGGTTTTTCCTTTCATGGGGTTGTTAGTTTTGCCCTTACAATCTTTTTCTTTTTAAAAAATAAAAATCGTGCAACATCTTTGCGGATGGAGCAATCACCAAATCAAAAAACAAAAAATATTGAAAAGACACCTCAACTCTGTAGCTACAATAATTTCGACAACGCCCGAAGTTACATCCCATTTAGTTAATTGTAACAATTTATTTCAGACCTACTGGTGATTCTAATGTTTTTGGTGCTGGGCGATACAAACCGGACCAGTTAACAGAAGCGGTAAGTACTGCAATTTCCCATAAGATCACCCGACGCCTGCCCCCTGATAGAACGTTTTAAAGCAAGATGGGACATTTCACGTCAAAATGGCTCGATCGTGACATTTTTACGGGAAAATAGGGTGCCTGCACCGTAAACAGTGTTGCACTTGTATTGAGAAGTCACTTTCCTCCTCGTCAAGGGTGACTTCGTAATACATGTTTTGCTTTACTGAAAGAGATAAGTCTCCGCAATGGTGTTCGCATTAAACCTCTTTAACGAATATTGTTCATGGTGGATGTGAGATTTGCAGGTAGACTGTTGTTACTGTAATTGCTGCCATAATGCAGTAATGGTATTTTGTTCCTACACATTTGCTCAGGGTAGATTTTAGCTGTTCAAACCCGGGTTAAGATGGCAAAAGGAACAAAGAGTGAAGTCTGAATTCAGGTTTGAAATCTAAGAAAAATAGAAAATTCAGTTAAATTGTTTTTGTCTACACACTGATGATTGCATACTCAAAAAAGAATAGTAAAAATATTTCTGAGAAAATGCTTTATTAAAAAAGAAAAAGAAACTCAGATAAAAATTTAACCCCGAGTTTGCTCTAATCGGCCTTCGAACAACTGGGTCCTGCAATGAAAGCGATTACCTCTTTGTTATTAAATTTGACAAGACGTGTCCAACTGATGTACGAACGCAGTTAAGATTTCGCCGAACGTGGGCCAATTTTAGTTGGACTTTGTTCGATGACCAACTATTATTTGCAGCCCTGCACAATTGATAAAAATGGGCCTTGTTTGTTTTCTTACATCAAGATGAGGCTATTTTGCTGTTGTACTCTACTTGCAGTTTTGTAATTGTGAGTTAATCACATCTGCTCACTCACTTTTTTTCTGTAAACCGCAGCTTGTGTTATACACCTTCAAGTCTTCTGAAAGTCTTCTTAAAAACTTGCAAAACTTGCAAAACTTGCAAAACTTGCAGTTTTGTAATTGTGAGTTAATCACATCTGCTCACTCACTTTTTTTCTGTAAACCACAAGTCTTCTGAAAGTCTTCTTAGTTTTATCGCGCCAAATATATCGCAGGTACGTAGAATTCTTACTAGGTTACTCTATCCTTACCTGTTGTATGTTTGCACAATTAACAATTATTGAATGAGTCTGGATAAGGTAGTTTTTATTTCTCCTTTTCACGAGGTACCTTTGCTTACCTTTTAACCATTGTATCTGTTTTATGATGTTTTTTAAAAAGGATTATTTTATTAAGCGTAAATCATTGGTGAAACGATTACTGAAGTCGGTTTACTTAACAGCAAAAGTGATACTTGATCTGCCCACCAATGACATATCGCGATATTCCCAAGTGCTTGACCTTGTCCGATAAATGCTTATTGCCTGGAAACAAGGGCCGAAAGTTAGCGGTCAGTAATATGCCCCTTCGTTCTCAATGGAGCAAATCAGAACCGCCTCAATGAAGAGGAGAAGTCGTTACGTCACGTTGCCATGGTAGCAAAATGTCTGGATCTGAACAAACCGTGGCCCATGGCACAAAAAAAAAAAAAAAAAAAAAAAAAACGATAAAGTTAACATGAATTCCTTTCCCTGTGCATGATCGCACTCAGGAACAAAACAGTAGCCCATACTTTTCTTCCATCGTTCGACAATGCAAATGGCCGTCCTTGTCAAGAAAGATTGTTAAGATCCAGATCATGATTTTGCCACCATGGTAACGTGACGTCACACTTCTCCTTTCTCCAGAGGAGTTTGCTTGCTGCTTGTGGTTCACTTACACTAACATTGCCAACGTGACATCACGGAAGGTCCTCATTAGGCTTTTTTCAATCCAGTTATTCCGACTGTAATCCTAAAAATGCCTTTCAATGGACAGATTTGCTCTTGGACTGAATACAGCCTTTGTTTACAGTCGACCGAATGACAAAACGTCGATATCGTAAGTCTAAATGAAAGGTGTTTAGAGCGCGTCTCCAAATTAAGTGATGTATCGTTTTTCAGTGCATCTGGTTTGCCGAATTTCCGTTGTCCAATTCCCGTATCACTTTTATAATTTCACCCTGGATCTTCATTTCGTTTCCCTCTAAAATCCCGGATCCCAGCCGTCAAATAAGCTAAATCCTGGATCCCGAAAGGCCTACTAAGGACCCATCCCGAGGGGGACTCCCATATGAAAGGGGCGGGGATACTCGCCGGGAATTTTGAATTACACCCCCTAAAGGAGACCAACCTGGGCGTGGCCCAACCTTATTTTGACCCCTAAAAGAGACCATTCTTAAAACAGAGACATTTTGTTACAATAATCTTTAGGTACTGATGTTATACTGAGAACTTTGATTACATGAATTGCATAAATAAAACGAATTGAAAATATATAACTTTGTTTATATTTCTTCGCGTGCAACCCTAAAAGAGACCATTACGGCTAAATGTAATGTCGTTTTGCCCAGAACATCCGAAGGGAGACAAAAATCCGAAATTTGTACCCCTAAGCGAGACGACAAGAGCCCCGCCCCTTTTATATGGGAGTCTCCCTGGGGGATCCTCTAGTTCTTCTTCAACGTCCTGCGCTTGCCGGTCTAAAATTACAATGGTTTACTAGAAATTTTATCACAGGCATATTAACAGCTTATACTATTAGAGCCAAACGTAATCCTGAATTATGTACTTTCCGTATTACTGCATCTCATCTAGAAATAAGTCCACTTTTTTTTCCATTTTCAGTTTGAATCTGATAGTAGCAGTGGATGTATTTTACTGTTGTATTCTGTGATATTGTCCAGGTCAATACGAAAGTAAGTGATGCTCTAGTAAATGATATTTAACCCTTCAAGCCCTAATACCTACATACAAATTCTTCAAACTAATACTAGATATTTCCTCAAAGAATTAGTTGAGAGAATTTGATGAAAAAAATCAAAGCATTTTCCTTTCAATGATCATTTCTTTAATTTAAGTTTACGGCAAATAGTTGACGAGGGGCAAAGAAGTACCAATACCAGTAGAAATCGAGAGTAAGCCTTTGTGTTATAATTTCGAGAAAAATAATCTGCTAGTATTATATTGCAAATTTAATGTAAGGGAGCTTCTGGTGATTTTTATCAAGTATTTAGTGGTCTTAAACTTTTCTTGTTGTTCTTGTTTAAGAGTGATATCTGATATGGATGAACCTCAAGGCAGGCTGATGGGTGCTCACGACTACTGCACGCAGGTTAGATTTTCAATGCAGTACATGTATACCACAATCTTTTTCATTTACGGGTATGGATCAATCTGACGACGACAATGACTACGAGGATGATGATGATGATGATGATTCCCCCTTCTTTAATCTTAAATGGAATGGATAGTCTTTGTAGGTTATGCCTTCGCGCTCCTATTTATTTTAATAGAGTGTGCAATATAACACCATTCTGAGCGCAGTTTTCCCAGGTGCGGTTGTAAGGTGTTCCCTTAGTCCTTTGTATCCTCCAAGTGTTTTGTTACTTTGTTTCTTTGTGTCCGTCTTTCTCTCGTTGTTTCTTAATAGCTGAAATTCCGTTGTTGTTGTTGTTTTTTGTTTTGTTTTTTCGCTATTTGCAGCAGAAGTCTCATTCTCATTCTTATTACATGTATTGTCCTTTACAGGAACTGGTGAACTTGTTAATAACCGGAAAGGCTGTCTCAAACACATTCGATAACATCATGGAGGTTGATACGGGGGGGTCGAAAAAGGTGTGGTATTTAAGACGATATCATGAAAGATATTTTTCGTGGTGGTTAATGTGTTTAAAGGGTTTCGTTATCGTTTGCCTCACGATTGTCACTATTAATCGCGACTTTTCGGCCGCGTACTGCTGGTCCTCGTCAGGTGATAGTGTCGATTTCCTGAGTGAGACTGTTTGTACCCCCGTGGTTGTTAATGATTGGTGTACAGTCGACCCCCGCTTTACGGACACCCCGGTAATACGGACACTTTCTACGCCCCCCTCAGTGTCCCTTTTCACGGAGTTTGACCGTATTACGAACCGTAGACGATTTTCATATGTGACAGTTTTACTTTTCCTGGGGAAAAAAAGCCCTTTACTGTTTCTCTTAATTCGACCCGCTTAATACGAACACCCCGTTAATACGGACACTTTCTATGGCCCCCTCAGAGTCCGTATATACGGGACTTGACTGTTTCACGAGCCTATTAAAGACGATTTTCATTAATATATAAAGAAGAGTTACAACGATAGAATGTGATAAAAACCCACTATCTCGAGAATATTTGAAGGAATTTCCTTATTATATTCGACTGTTGATGCCTTTTTGTTTTAGCTTCGTCCCTCGATGCTGTTTAGCAAGGTTTTGTTTTAGACATTCTGTTTAATCTTTCGACTTAATCGTTTTTTAGTTAGGTGATAACATTCAACGATCTTTTTTTTTTTTTTTTTTTGCAGAATGTCTTCAAAGGGATAAATAAACAAAGTGACGTTGGGTTTCTGTCCTTATTTGAACATTACAAATCATGCGAGGTTGGTGATGACTAGAGATATTTTTCTGTGTAGAGAGGAACGGGGGGGGGAGTGTAATGAAAGGGGCCGGGAGGTGCCTACACACTGTCACCGTCTTTAAGGAGCTTAAGCAGCGACGTTTTTGAACGACGTATGTCAATCGAAAGTGAACCTTTTCTTTTGTAGTATTCCTTGACGCTACCAAATTTGTATTGCTAGATGATTTGCCCAAAAGTGTGTTCAAAATCACGGCTCAGGAGTGCAAAAAGTCCACTTCCGGTTGACGTACGTCCCTCAAAAACGTCGCTGGTCAAAAATCCTTTTATCTTTCTACACACCTTCAAGGCTGCTTCCTCTTCCTCCTTTGTACCAAGGTTAAGAGAGTTTTAATGGAACAGAACTTGTTGTTCTTTTTTAATACATCGAGGCAAATCTTAGGGCCGAGCTCCCGTCCATTATAGTCCGGCAGCGTTAAAAATGAACAGACTGTTAGATTTCATGTTTAAGTATTCCAATAGGTAATGACTTGGCAGTCCCTTTCTTTTTGCGTTTGATTACACGTGGCTTACGTCCACTCTAAGAAACCCTGCCACTAAAACTTGTAATGTAGAGCTTTTGTATTGGCAAATCCAGCAGATATTGGCCAAAAATTTTCTGTCTTCGCGAACTTTTGACGTCTTTGTTTGATTTGTTACTAAGTTTTTTCGCGTATGCGATGTCCATTTGAGAAGTTGAAAGTTCATTTTCTGGGAGAACCTGCTGCTCGTCTCCCCGTTCCCCCGCCCCCTCCAGCAGCGCACTCCCAGACAAAGCGTTATAGTTATAAGCCGTGGAAACGATATAGTTTTCGAGGTCCTCATTCCTTTTGCTAGTTTCAATTGGGACGTGCGTGGTCTCTGCTGTACATTGTCTTCAATGATTAAACTTGCTTTTTAAATAACCGTCTGGGTAGTCTCTATATATGTTTAGACGATCGTATGGAAATATACCCGTGATGCGATGTAGAATTATCCAAACAATTGTGGCGATCCAATCGCGAGCATTCAATCCTCTGGACAGAACCAACCTCTGTAGATAGGCCGGCTCACACATTTTGGATTGCAACTTCCCAAGTAGAAAATAGAGGCGACTAAAACAATCCAGATTATTATAAGGAAATCAGGCTTAAGGTTTAACTGGAAGGTGCAAAGGACCAGTTGTGCTAGCCTGCAAAACAGGCGCTACGCGTTTTTCAGACAAGCGCGAAGCGGGCGTCCCGCTTTTCCCCGCCGCGCTTGTTTCTCCGATCGCCTCCACGCCTTCTTGGAGCTTTTCCGAAAAAAGCGAAAAAAAAAAAAGGGCCCGTTCTGCATGCTACAGTTGTACTGACAGAAGAAACAAAAAGCAAACTGCGTTAATAAACATAAAGAAAGATAAACGCATTTATGTTTATCACAGCAATTTGTTTTCTGTTTCTTCTTCAGCTTAGATGGCCAAAAAACAAGCGTATCTACAATGTACTGACAGACTTCATCTTTTCATTTGTTACAGGTTGGTGTGAATTACAAGACTCCCAATTATCCTATTTGGGTGATATGCAGAGAGAGTCACTTCAGTGTCTTGTTTTCTATCGACAGAAATCTCTTGCACGACTGGTAAGCTTATAGTCACTAGTAAATGGATGTATTCACACTAGAGACGGATTATCCGTCTCAGACGGGTTATCCGTTAGATAATACGTCTTAATTTGAATATGGAACGGATTTTGGATGGATAATCTGCCTGACTTTATCCATCTGTATTTCCGTCAATTTTGACGGATTTTGATGGATTATCCGTCTCTAGTGTGAGATCATTGATACTAGCCAATTTACGGCATTTGAACTTATCTTTAGCCTGTTTTCATTCTTTCTAAATACTTGTATTCTTTGATGTTTTCACTAAAGGCCTGTTATGTGGTAATGAGGAGACTAATTCCTTCAGTTTGATTAAAAACACTGATGTCATAAAAGAGATGCTACGTTCTGGTCACTTGTAGTGCTTTGCCGAAGGGTTAGAAAATAGTTTCTATCAGCGATCAGTTTACAAGCAAATAATGTTGGTCAGACACCAACTGTATGAAGGAGTGGGAAACTGTCCACCTACCCCTCCCCTAAGCCAACATTAACACTTACTTCTCACCTAGGGCAAAATGTTGGCTTAGGGGAGGGGTAGGTGGGCAGTCTCCCAGAAACGTATAATGATCGGATCAAAGCGTGCAAACTCAGAGGCAACGTTTTGGTATTGAGGTTTCTGGATTACTGACCACCTACCCCTCCCCTAAGTCGACGTTAACATTTATTTCTCACTAAGGGCAAAATTGTTACATAGGGAAGAGGTAAGTGGTCCAAGCTTTGGGCACCAGAGTACTCTTGTTAGACGCTTATACTAAGCTTAGCAAGCCATGGTGCCCACACGACCGAGGCTTCTCCCAGTCTCTTTAGTATGAGAAACCTGGGTGTAATGCTTTCTTCCCCCGCCATCTCCCCCGCTAGGAAAGGAAATGTCTGCATGTAGGCTATCGCAGGGTTACCGCTAGCAGTATGTCGCCGGGTTCCATTAATACACCTGAGTGAGGAGAGACAACGTTAAGGAATAAACGCGATGGCAGGGCTTGAACCCCGAACTACGGATCCGAAGCCAGAGGTCCTTGCTGGCCGGAAGTCCTAGTCATAATGGTCGAAACACTCGCGGATTTCTTCGCCCCTTCCGCTTCAATGTTTATACAAAAAAGTCCAAGCAATCTCTTAAAACCAACACTGGGAGAAGGAGACCTCAAGGGAATCGGAGTTTGTATTCGTGGAATGACTTGGTTTATCTTGTTTTTTCATTGTGACGATAATTTCAAGTGATAGTGATTGCAGGATTAGATGTGTGTATATTGTCCCATCTAACTGCAATATAGGAGTCGACGTAGGCTCTAGCCATTGTTTGATTGATTGATTGATTGATTGATCGATCTATTAATTGATTGATATACACAGGAGGTTAGAGAAGAAGTTTGATCTTTATTACTATGATGGTCTGGCAAGGCAGGATGAGGAGTTAAGATTGACAGTTGGTGAGCATGCATTACTTCGTGTAAAATGTCTGTGTAACTTATATGGCCTTGCTTGGGTAGATAGCTGTTACAGGCTAGATAATGGCCTGGAAAAAAGATACTTCAAGGTCATGAAAAAGTCAGGGAAGTTCTTTTGAGTCAGGAAAAATTAAAATTATTAAGAAAAAACTAGCTGAACATTGTAATTATAAAACCACTGGTTAAATACCATTAATAATTATGGAAAAACGCATTTCGGGTTAATATAATGTCAGAGATGTCTTTTGTTGATGTAATTACGATAGCGTCCCTGTAATATGTATGACATCATCTCTTTCAATTGAAGCCTCCTTTTTCATGAAATAAAGATAGAAAAGCGTTTTGCAAATAAAAACAAGAAGAAAAAAAGAAAAGAAAAAAATCAACACTATGAAAGCGTTTTACAAAACGTACGTTTTAGGTGCCTGAAAACGCCGTTTAATTGTGGACGGCAGAAGACTTAAAATGGACGAAAAAATGGTTTCAAAAATATTCGGATACGTGTGGACGTAGCCTTTAAGTAATTTCATCTTTCTCTTGATAAAGATACAACAAAAGAATGCCCAGAATACAAGGACACTGATCTTGTGCCTCCACTGGAACACTGCATACGAACAAGGTGAGACCAAGTGACAGAGTTCATTGTCAGAAAAGTGGCCCTTTCAGGGCTTTGAATTTGGCTGCTTGGCACAGAAATACTGTGCTTGGAGGAAAGAAACCTAATAAAATAATATAAGGTCCGTTTTTCTTGTCGTCCTGGTACGTTTCTTGCTCTCCATTAAATCGTTTTTGTATCCCGTCATCAAGGCTCATTTTCAACCATCAGGCAATGTGTCTAGTCATTCAGATTAAACCTCGTCAGCCCTACACTGTACTTTCACATGTTTCTATATCTTGAGTGTGTAGTTCTAACTTTTAAGTTTGTGGATGAAATCCTCGCTATGGTGTTACCATTCAAATGAAACCTCTTCAGCAGTACTTTCAGATGTTTCTTTTAATCTAGTATGTAGCTGTTACGTTTGAGTCTGTGGACGAAATTCTACGACGTGATCATTCAAAAGAAACCTTTTAGGCAGTACTTTCACATCGTGATGGTACCGTTTTTGCGTGTGGTGCTTAGTTTGTCGGCAAATTTTTAAGGTGTTACTATCCAAAAACTTATTGCTTGCTCGTTAAAGGGGTATTTGGAATCTCTTTGATGGCGAAAAGTCTAGTCGTTGTAGGATTTCTTCTTCTGACGCAGAAACAGGCGTGTTTGATGTATTTGTTGACGTGTCGGGCCGAATAAAAGCTAGACTTATTTTATGCACCAAGTCAAAAGATATTTTTTAACTGAGCGGATTCTCTCGCGTGGATTGGTTGAGAGCTTTGTTCGAACATAGTGCAGACCATGGAAATAAGACAAATAACGTCATGATGGTGCAATTTGTTTTTCTCTTTCTCTCGCGCGCGATTTTCCGAGAAACTTCAACGTAAATGGACGCCAAAAACTGGCAATATTATCGTAAGAAAAAAATCGACAACAATTTTTTATGGTCTGTACTCTTATTGACAATAGAAATGACGTCAAAATCTTCAAAACTTTGCAATGAAACCGCAGTTCTTGGTTCCACTTGCGTTTTGAATATTGTGACGTCATTTCCATGGTAGATAAGATTACAGACCATGGATTGTTAAAACCAGCTTGTAACATGACGCAGAATGCAGTAATTGGCATGCGATAATTCAGCGTCCGTGTCCTAAGATAGTGGTTAACTATTAAACCCTTGTGTATTTTTTTTTTTACTGATCGTACAGGTGGAAGAATGCTGTCATAGACTGGAATGGATCCGAACCTATCTTATGATGTTCGCCCCTTTTTGTAATGTATCAAAGCCAGAGGACTAAAGAATCAAGACATAAAATCCTGTTGTTTACAAGGTGGAGAACTCTATTCGCGGGATAAATCTGTTTCTTGTTGTTTGAATGATATCCTGGCTTTTCCTCGTAGTGGCAATCGAGACTTCAAGTGTTTAAGGGGAAACTCTCCTCATAAAATACACTTTTATAAAATGGACACCTCTCTGTTACGGAAAAGCTTCATAGTGAATAGGGACCTAACGATCCGACAATGGCGACGTCCACGAAAAAGTCGTTAAAAAACAGACTTCGCATCCTTTCAAACTTTTTGGCGATTATCCCTAAGTTACTTAAACAAGAAAGCTTGATATAAGTTGGAGCTGAAGAGAAGAGACTGCGCCCGATATTAAGACAGAGATGTTGTGAATTTATTGCTGTGCCCGGTTCCCGTTCTCAAGTCAACGTAAAATTTGGCCTTGTCACGTCTGTAGTTGTGAAGAGACGGCAATGAAATTAACCAACAATCATGATGCACGTGCAAAGTTGTTGTTGTGTGCTCATTAACCCTTTAAGCCCTAAGAGTGATCAGCATCAAATTTCTCCTTGTAATATCAATGCTTTGTAAAACAGAGTGGTCATGAGAATTACGGACATGATCACAGAAGATGAATTTGCTTGATATTTTATTAACTTCTCCCCACTACTTCTGTAGGAAAGAATATTAGCAACAAATGAGAATTCAAAGTTTGATCTTAGGGTTTAAAGGGTTAAAACTGATGTTTTTGGAGGTTCCCGTTATCGTCGCCGTAAGGTCCCTAACAATATAGTTACTGACATGTGGCCGCTTAATGGGGGCTGGCCGCTCAATAGAGCTTCGTCATAAATCAGCATAATCTTTAGCAGCAACATCACTTTATTTTGAAACAAAAGCGTGACGAAGGAAACATTACTGGTCAACAATTGGTCGCCACCTTCTATCTTCGGACTGTATTTTCCTTCATCGTGTTCTTGAAATAAAGCCGAACTAGGTGTATCAAGCGCTTGATGGCCGCTTAATGGAGGTGACACCAATGGGAGAACTCTCGTTGAGACGTCCAAAAGGTGACCGCGGCCGCTTAATAGAGGTTTAAGTTCCCATTCTTTTCTACAATTATTTCGGGACTTTGATTACTAGCCGCTTAATGGAGTTTTGACTGTATTCTTACCATGGCGACACGATCATCTCCGTAATGGCCCATTTGACTGCTCGTTTTTGTATTGTCAAACTCTCACTGGAATACCCAAGCATTCTCTACTTTTGTGTTACATCTCTGACTAAACATCCCGAGCGACGGAGCTTGACTTAATAGTCCAGTTTCGAATTAAAAATTACCGCTGAACACGAACGTTAACGACACGTTCATACAGGGTCAGCCTCGACGTAAAGTAAAATATTCAGAAATTCCGGTCAAGTAAGTGTTTGAAATTTGAATATACACAATAGACGGAGTAATAAACAGGTCTTTTTCTCGTTGAAATTTGTGAAGATATTACTTCAGATGGAGGCTAAGGCTGTAAACAATGCGTCTTCACTTCTTTAATTCAGCGGTCATAGCAAACTCGAATACACTTTAATAACCCTACTTAAAGTACTACCCAACTCGAAACTGGGCTATCGCTCAAAGGTGTTACTTTTGAGCTTGGGTGTTAGAAAAATCCCTTTTCAGTCAGGTATTAGTATATCAGAAGAAAAATAGTGTCAAGTCGATCCGCTTTATCGAGAAATTAAAAGCGCACCTGTCGGTCGCGATGACCGTTGTGTCGTATCAAGTATAAACATATTCCCAAATATTGCTTACAAAATTAAATATTTATGAAGTCATATGGACAAATGGCTCTGGCTTTTTAGGTAGGGACTAGAAGGCCTAATAATAAGACCTAAACATGCGGATAATTTTTTGCATAGTTCGTCAACATGCGAATCATATGCCATGATTTTGCTGAGAGTTTTACCTGAAGGTCTGGTGAAGAGACTGGGCTGTGTCTTGACCGGGCTTCTTGGCGTTACTTCCTGCAGTTCGTTCTTAAGAACGTTGAAGATAAAATGTTTTTCAATGAAAGAAAAAAAAATGGCTGGGTCGTGGAGTCATCATGGAAAATGTCAAAGCTTTCATATAATCTCACTTACTGTATTACCATCAATTCTCTATTTTCCAATTGCCCATAATACACTCTGTTTGCCCCCCAAATTCTGCATAAACCATTGTTTTTAAATGCTCCTGGGAGTATTGCATTTTCCCAAGAGCATTTTAAGACAATAAGTTATGCAAAATTTGGGGGGCAAACAGAGTGTATTATGGGCAATTGGAAAATAGTCAATGAATCTCAAATCAAAATGGAAAGTATCATCGGAAAAAATTATAGGGAGTTCATACTGGCGACACGCTGCGCTGGTTTATGCACTGTGTATCCTGCGATGTACTCGGCGCAATTGACAAATGAGGCCCACTTAGCCCTCTATAATTGCTGTATACTGTCACCAATGGATTGCTGCTGAGTAGTGTAGGGGTAATACCTCACAAGAAAATCTTGATAGGTTTCATTGCCTTCAGAGAAAGAAACTGGACGAAAAAACGGATATGAATCATTTTTTTTCGTGCTACATTAAAACTCGTTTCAAGTAATTTGTAGAATTTATTGGAATCCTGTCTGTAAAAATTTTTATCCAATAAAAAGAATCTGTGCGGAGTGTTTGCGGCTGAACATGAGAAAAGACTCATTTTTAACTTGTAACCAGTTCCCCCACGGTCGAGCCTGAGTGAAGCTGGCTCGAAAGTACCGTAAAATTCCGAAAATAAGCCCCTCCATGTATAAACCCCTCCAAATATAAGCCCCTCAAGCCGGTAACGTAAAAAACCCTCCGGTAAATCGCCCCTCCAAATATAAGCCCCCTTGGGGGCTTGAAATTGGAAAATTGCCCTCAAATACAAGTAGAACAAAGAAAAAACGGTAAATTTACGTCCAACTATATATAAGGCTAGCCCAATCGATTTTGAGACGCAAATTTCCCTCCGTAGATAAGCTCCTCCGAATATAAGCCCCTCCAAAAATAAGCCCCTCAAAAAGGGCCTTTGCAAAATATAAGCCCCGGGGCTTATTTTCGGAATTTTACGCTATCGCACTCACCTAAGAAGGCTTTGGGTCCGGATCATTAAGTATTTTTGGTAAGGTCTTTTTTCAGTCTATGATTAAAAAAAACTGCACCGGCGACATTGTACTATCAATGAAGGTAAGCCCAAAGGTTTTACCCAATGTCTACTGTATCAACTTTTCTAGGAAACTAATGTTGTTTATTCTGAAAAGGAAGAAGTCACACGAGTCGAAATAGCCTGCGAAAACATCCGTTTCTCCTCGCTCTTCGCCACTGGGGACGTTTCGCGCGGAGAAACGTCCCCAGCGGCGAAGAGCGAGGAGAAACGGATGCTTTCGCAGGCTAGAGTCGAAAGCAAACGAGCCAACAATGCATGCGTGCCGGTGCCGTCATACAACAACATTATCCATATTTCTGTCGTTTTCAACGTCCCTTTTGCTGTAAGACGAGACTAGGAGGTCATTTCAAAGGAGGAGTAATACCTTTTTCTTTTTTCAAAATAAAGGGTTACTGGTAACATCTATAAACCTGAAAGGCTGGTCTGGTCAGTCAAAATATTGTTTGAAAAGTTCAATACGCGGTTGTTTCAGCTGGGAAGTTGGACTTCTTGATGCTTTATTTCTTATTACTGGAGAAGATATCTAGTTGACGTACGGTCTCGCACCCCGATTATGGCTCACCTACATAGCCTGTTCCATCTAGGCGTTCACTGCGCAGCGGTCAGTGGAGAGCGAGTTAAGTTGTCTCCCCTCATTTTTTTCTTCGCGAATTTGTCTGCTGCGCTCTACTATCTGAACGCCTGGAAAAAACAGGCTATTTGGTTATTCTTGTTTATTTGCCTAACACCCTTGACCGCGTTTTACGAGTACTCGTGAAACGCGAGACGAGTGCTGTGGAAGCTCGCGCGCGAGACTCACACGCCGGAAGACTGGGTCCCAAGAGAAACCAATATGTCGGCAAATCAGACTGTGCAACACGTCTGTAGTTAAATTGGACCCAAAGTGACATTATTTGGACTTAAGGGACTCGGATTTGATCTCCATCGTCTCTTTAACTCATTCTTTAACACTTGGCTTCATTTATGGCTTAAATGTTCTCGAATGTGGCAAGTCAGAAGACGTCAAAATTAATTTGTCAGGTAAGCTTATTTGATTAGCTTAACCTAAATTCAAGGCTATTTCGCAGAAAATGTCGGTGTTATAAGCACGTTATATTTAGGTAATATTGCTTAAAGGATAAAGCTTATGTTTTAAATCTTGAGATAATTCTAGGTGTGCTCTTCCCGGACTTATAACCAACCCTGTCTGACGAGACTGGTCATGAAAGGCCAGATTCATCAAAGATAAAAACAACAGTGCTGCAGGTTATGTTAGTAGCTCCCTGACGGTGTGCGCAACCCCTTTTTTTGTTCACAAAATAATTGTGACTGAAAAAATTGCTGTGAAGTTATTATTTGTTTGCAAGATCAGAATGATAGGAATGCTGTTATTACATGTAAACATTGTGCACCGTCAAGTCCAAAAAAGCAAACAACATGTAACAAAGAGGTATAGCAAGCTTCATAACCATTCCACTTTACTGTGTTTTTCACAAACACAGGAAACTCTGAAGTTAAAAAAGCTGCCTTCACAACTGCGTTATCCGCTGCTATCAATCATAATTACAATCACAAGCAACAAACCTTGAAACACAGAAACGCACAAAACGTATCGAAATCCACCAATCACAGATCACAAACCATGACCTTTTGAACCCATTTAAGTAAAGTTCTGTTTCCTAAGAAGTCCTCCAAGATGGCTGACGGCAGATTAACCCATTCGCTCCTGGAGATTTTGCCGAAAAACGCGTTTTGAAGCTAGTCGAGTGGTTTTCTGGTCACTGTCGTGCTATAAAGAGCTAAAACTTACCACAAACCGGTTTACAGGTCGTACACTTCGCGGCCTTCTGATCCAGATGCAAAATATCAGCTTGCAAAGTTCGGGCATGCGCAGAAAGCAAAATTTCGAGATAGTTTTTGGGTTTAAAAGTGACACAGCAGTCTTGACTTTTACTTTTCGCTTTCTCTCCTCCCTTCTTTTTTCGCTTTTCTTGCCTCATTTTTTTTTTCTCTTGCTGGGCATTTAGTAGGCTTCATTGTGGTGGGAAGAGTTTTTAGGAAAGCTTTCAGGATCTTAGGATTAGGTGAAAGGAAAAGTAGGTGGGTAATGGAACAAGATTTTCATGGAGATTTTCAGGTCAATGTCACGTGGTTTTTTGCTTCTTTCTCCGGTGTCCTTGACTGAATTGTGCTCATTCTAGTATGGTTTGAAAGATCTCTTCACTCTGCACAAGTTAGCGAAGAAAGTTGTCCTTGACCGTTAAACCTGATGACGTCACAAAGGGTAGAAAGGACCTGGATGCGCACGGGCGGTTACGGGCAGTTCAGGGGCAAAAAGGTTAATCAAAAAACCTAAAAATGGCCTTTTACCAACTTTTTCACCTGATTTTACATGAAATAGACAGATTTGGTTGTTTTATGCTGAAAAGTGGATTTTTTTCAAAAAGCTTGGTACTTTGCTTAACCCATTCGCTCCTGGAGATTTTGCCGAAAAACGCGTTTTGAAGCTAGTCGAGTGGTTTTCTGGTCACTGTCGTGCTATAAAGAGCTAAAACTTACCACAAACCGGTTTACAGGTCGTACACTTCGCGGCCTTCTGATCCAGATGCAAAATATCAGCTTGCAAAGTTCGGGCATGCGCAGAGAGCAAAATTTCGAGATAGTTTTTGGGTTTAAAAGTGACACAGCAGTCTTGACTTTTACTTTTCGCTTTCTCTCCTCCCTTCTTTTTTCGCTTTTCTTGCCTCCTTTTTTTTTTCTCTTGCTGGGCATTTAGTAGGCTTCATTTTGGTGGGAAGAGTTTTTAGGAAAGCTTTCAGGATCTTAGGATTAGGTGAAAGGAAAGGTAGGTGGGTATTGGAACAAGATTTTCATGGAGATTTTCAGGTCAATGTCACGTGGTTTTTTGCTTCTTTCTCCGGTGTCCTTGACTGAATTGTGCTCATTCTAGTATGGTTTGAAAGATCTCTTCACTCTGCACAAGTTAGCGAAGAAAGTTGTCCTTGACCGTTAAACCTGATGACATGACAAAGGGTAGAAAGGACCTGGATGCGCACGGGCGGTTACGGGCGGTTCAGGGGCGAATGGGTTAAAACGCAAACATCAGTTGGCTTTTGAACTTCAGAGTTTTCTCGTGTTTGTGAGAAGCGCAGTAATAACTATGATTACAATGAAACATGTACATGTACTTTAAATTAGTGGGCATCTAACAGGCCTTT
Organism: Porites lobata; assembly: GCA_942486035.1. Lineage (NCBI taxonomy): Eukaryota > Metazoa > Cnidaria > Anthozoa > Scleractinia > Poritidae > Porites > Porites lobata. Next base: position 77,625 of record CALNXK010000612.1, on the reverse strand, counting down.
GTTGGTATCCCCTGAATAAGGGTTCATTTTGCATGAAATATGGGAAGAAAAATGCTAAAAACAAGCTGAGCCATTCGTAATGTGGCTAATAAGGTGGCTTGTACTACATTTGAACTTCACATAAGAAAACAATCAAAATGATAAGATTTAGTGCCTGCTTATTGGAGGTGGCCCCTTGCAAGAATCGAGCCACAAGGGTTCTCTTCTTAAAAGAGGTCCGAACATATTTTGGGGCCAACCACTTTACTTCTGAGGGTCCCAGGGGGAGCAGGGGAGGGGAGGGTTGGGTGAATTGTAGTAGGCATGAGTTTTTTTCAACCCATTCATTTGCTGTGAATTTTTTCTTGAAGTATACATTTGCCTTATATTTTCTTCTCCCTCCAACACTTTACATGATTTTTTTTGTGTGTAGATGGGGTTGAAAAAGTAAGCTTTCCCCTATAAATACAACTATAAAGAATAGATAAAACAATCTTTGAACAAGGAAATTAATTAATTTTTCTCTAAGAGTTTTTGACTGACTTTGACAATGCAAATGTAATGCAGCACATTTATTTTAACACTGAATATAAAAGCAATGAGATGGGGACCCTTTCCAGCTGGTGAAATCAAGGAGTTAGAACCATCAGATATTGATAACTATGAAATAAGTATTTTTTGTGAAGTTTACATCAGTTTTGTTCCAACAGCTTTTTTCTGGCATCCTTGATTTAGGTTGCACATAAAACATTATTCACAAAAGAGTCATTGTTTTGAACTTGGGCACAGAGCATATTTTCTTTTGATGGGGCTAGCTTGCATGTAGCATGAGCTCAACAAGCGCCGAAGGCAAGAGTCTATGTAGAGGGGTCCAGGGGCATGTCCCCCTGAAAAACTTTGAAATTTAGAGCTTCTGAAATCACCAGAAATAAGTTTATTTCTACCAATTCTGAAATTAATTTTTGTCCAACTTTTATCATCATTCTGTTACTCAGTTAATCAGTCAAAAAGTCTGTCCATCAGTCAATCAACCTTTCAATCAATATTAGCCGGTCAGTTAATCAGTCAAACACAGTCTCAGTACATGTACAGGGTGCAAAGAAAATCATTTTTACAGCTTGCCTTTCGGGCAAGCTGAAGCTAGCATTTACTAGCCCAGACGTCATTTCAACTAGCCCCAAAAACGTTTCGTTCTTCTGTTATTCAAATTCCTCATAAAAAATCACTTGCCCGTCGGGCAAGTTAAAAACAAAATTCACTAGCCCGATAGCAAAATTCACTAGCCCCGGGCTATCGGACAGTACTTTCTTTGCACGCTGATGTATGTCTTTATTGGTGGATCCTGAAATGTCAGCTGTTTTGTTTTCTTATGCTAGCCATCACTCTTTGCTGTTTTGTCTGGCTAGCAACTACTGATTCAGTAAGGACAGTCAGCCTTTTTTTCCTTCCATTAGACAATCTATAAAGAATGTTTTGTACTCAGGGCAAAGACAGTTTTAACCAAGATATTTCAATGTTATCCCAATGTCTTGATTAGTCAAATGTTAGAGTAAACTATTAATCACATCATTGATGACTGCAAATCATGTGTCTGACCAATTTAACGCACTGTTCTTATGCACTAGATCCAGGCTCCTATCAATGTTTAGTACTGGGCATAGAGAGGAGAAGCTTACGTCACAGTGCCATGGTAGCAAATTTTTTGAATGACAACAAATCAAAACGTCACTTAAAAAGTGGATTAACGCTGTTTCAACTTCATCAATCTTATTTTATTTCATTTAATTTGTCATAGTTATGTTGGCGAAATTTTCTGGATTAAATCCGAAAGGACCATAACTATGTTTAGAACGGAAAGGAAAATTTTGTGTTGTGCTTACCTACTCTAAAGCAGGCGCATGATATTAGGTTTTGATAGTAAGTTTCATGTCCCAGTCGTGTAACAATGGCTAAGAAATGTCCATAAAAGCCTATTTCACATGCAAAGTTGTTCTTTTGCTAATCTAAACCTATAGTGGGGCGGATATGTGCATGGATTGTGCGAGTTTTGGTTAAAAGCATGAAACTTGGTAGAAGAGGACAACTTCACGTGCCTATCAAATGTGGATATGGAGCCATCGCGAAATATTATGAGTTGTCGAGATATCTCCGGTATCCAAAATAGCCTTCAATTAAAACTGGTTCAAGTAAAAAATTTCAAACCGGAAGTGGTTTTAAAAAAGCATATTTCCATTCTCTGAATCAATTAATTTGAATATTGACAGATTAGGGAGGTCTACGGCTGTATGCATAATGATTATAACTATTGTTTTTAGTTCAAGTTATTATTTTGCTGTTTAAAGATGGAGGGGGTCGGGGTTTATGTTGCTACAATCCACGACAAAAATGCAAACAGTTTCAAACTATTTAAAGCCATGATCGTTTTGCTTTGTATTTGATCCTATTCCACTCTACATATTTAGTTTAATTTTACATCTATGATCAATAAACAAAGGTTATTTCCTGAATTTTGTCTGACTACAGAGTAATGTTACATTGTTACTCTCTGAAAATCATATTCCGGTAATTCATTGTTCATCATTCTTTCATCTGTAAACTACCGTAACTTAATTTATTTTCTTCAGAAATTATTAAAAATGCAACCATTGAAACTTGAAAAAAAATCATGTAGTATCACGGTCAGCTGTGCAGGTGCAGAGGGCAGTACAGCGTAAGCCTGCCTTTGTACAGGAACACTATCTTCCCTAACATCATTTTTCACATCTGAATCGGACAAGTTCTCGACATGATTTCGTCACGTCAGGTAATGTTGTCCAGAGTGACTTCCAAATACCTTCATACAATGTCCATCCCCCCTCTTGTGGACTTGGTAATACTGGACTAGGCCCAGCAGTCACCAGCCTGATATGCGGCACGCTTGGCAAGTGGTGTTCCACTAGAGCTGCCCTTGTTGGTACAGCTGTAGCTGTTGTACTGTATCAACTAAGAGATGGTAAGACCAGCTTGAGACTTGACACCTCAAATCAATGTTAGGACCATAAATTAAAGAATCATAATGACGAGAGATACCAGTGATGGTGAAATGGAGTTCACCTAGCAATTCGCTTCAAAAGATCTGTCAAATTTGTATTTTTGTGTTTTTTGCGCGCTATGCTTGCGGCTTTGACAAGGTGCGTCTTCTTCAGCACTGTCTTCCTTGCGAGCGCTCCGTAGCACGTTGGCAAGATCATTTTTGAAGGCCAAAAAAAAGACATCACGTCCTTGCTTGTGTTCTTCAAGAGCTGAAATTTGGAAAAGAATGCGGTCTTTTAGATGTATAGTGTGAATGCGTGCAGGTGTGTTTTCGCCAAGTTGTTTCAAACAGGACGTATACTTACCAACAAGTTCAACAAGTCTGAAAACTGGGAGCATTGCAGTATTGACCATGCGTGACTTTTCAATAAAGGAAATCATCTCCACAAAGCGCCATATCCTCCGGTCATCAAGGAGTTGTCCCATCTTCTTCGCCTTCTTCCCTTTGACTCTCTCAGCCTTTTTATACAGTGATGCTAAACAGGGGGCATGATATTTAGCCTCCAGCGCTACCCAGTCACCCACGCTTAACTTCGCCAAAAGCTCCTCATCAGTCCTGCAATGCCGTCGCACACTTCCTGACACAAGCATCTAAACAAAATGTTGAGACATTGTGAAGATGGTTCTTATGTGTAGAATACTCTCCACAAAAAAAGCGCGTACCACTATTGTTGAGAGATGCAGGCGAAGCTGAACGTGTGTACTATACTTTCCACCAAGCGGTTGTTCACTTTCAAGTGCATGTTTTTTTTTCTGCTCATGTCAACTTCAGAGAATTGAAGAGATCATAGCAACTTTTGTGACAGTGTGCTTTGCATCTTACCAACGTATTCTCTACTGATCCATCACCTTCATCTAGCTGTGAAAGATCTATCTGCGTAGGCATGGAATCATGATCCCTGAACTTTGCTATAATTATTTCCAGCCAAGGTCTTGTACCCAAATCCAACATCACACGAAGGCTTGGAATCTCAGCAGAAATCCGTAAAGGCTCTACTTTGTTTTGCTGGCAAATGGCACATTCAGTCCAGTCAGTCTTAGCAATAGCATCTGGTGCTACCTGTTTATCTCTGGGGCTACTGAAGCTTTTCAGCATTTCTTTAGGAATTAAGTTTCTGATGTCAAGAAAAAGCACAATAAGGTATATACTCAGCTCTTTTTGCATTGCAATACCCGAATGGTTCAAATCGAGCTGACTAAAAGTAATAAAATAAAAACAGCAACATCAAAAGTACCCAGTAGTACCACCTCAAACATGGTTAATTTGGTTCACTGGAGCTCTACGTTAACTTGAAAAAAATACTTATTTTATTGTATTTGATTGTAATTTTTACATCAGTTGACTAAGAATCGGTTAACTCAAACTAGATGTTGAAATTGTACCAAAATGACTCAATAAAAGACTGAAAAATGAAATTAAACATTGATACCATTTTGAGCACTTTTCTCACTGGTTACATCAAATGCAATACCAAAACTCACTTACTAGTCTCCCGCTAAGTCAAACTGTTTTTTTTTTTACTTATCAGTGGGGATCTACCGTATAATAATTATTAGTAACAGGGAAGAGAGTGACACTCAAACAGATCTCCTACAATTTTTTTTTAATCTCTAAACTAAATTAACTAATCTTTCTAGCTAACTCCTATCTGCCTGTGGCACTTCTTTGTGATAAATTCTTGCATTCTAAAACATGTAAGTCTCACCCTACAAAGGAAAAAATGGCGGAGCAAGTGTGAATAAAACAAAACTCAATGCAGGGCTGACATTATGGCAAAGGGATGATTTATTACAGGCCAATATTTTGGCTAACAAAATAAGCCTTCCTCAGGGCCAGAACTTTACCGAGAGAAAATATCTTTTGATGGTTCCTAAGATTTGAATTTAAAATTTGCATAACTGGTTAATAATTTACTACAATTATAAATACTTGATAGAATAATATACAGGTAAATGATTATATTTATGCGTTGCGTGGATTCATTCAAACAGATTTTCAAGTGTGAATGTTATCAGACCTTTTGCATCATGGGTAATTTAACTCAGGCTACCATGGCTGATTTGACATTTCTTGATCCTTTATTCTCGATTTATGCAGGAATTGAGAATCGCAAATTGCGTTGAGAATCAAGGTTGATTCAAGGTTGATTCACTGATGGAATAATTTTTGATTGATTAACAGAGTGGCTTGATTGATAACAGACAGGCTTACTGTTTGAATGGTTGATTGACTGACAGGCAAACTGTTAAATTTATTAACTGACTGGCTCACTTTTTCAATGGTTGACAGGTGGACTGATGGACTGACTGACATTTGTTGATGTAATTGCAATTTTTTGTTATTTTTCTCCAATTGCCAGTACAATTAAGCCACAGATAGTCATTTATGTTAGCCAATTACTGTATATTGCAGAATTTGTGATTATATTACTCTTCAGTACACCTTGCTTTTGCCAATGACTTAGTGTTTTAACTATCTTCAGAAGCATAATTTACCGGTAATACCACTGCATTATAGAATGTATTTGTACATGTAAATATTCATGTAAAAATCTCTTTCATGCTTTGTAGGAAGCAACTACCAGAGTGGTAGACTAATGGAGGTTTGCATTAATGAGTGTGCAGTAGTGTCGGACACTAGATGGGAACAAATCAACTGGCTGGATGACATATAACACACATACATTGTACACCTAGTACAAGGCAACTGGATAATGAAGAGGTTAGACTCCAGGGGGGCAAACAAGACAGCTGGCTGGGCAATGGACAGGGCAAACTAGAGCTGGCCACTGGATGACATCACCTAGTACAAGAAGTGTCAATGGAGAGGATAGATTAGATGGCAAGTGATATGAGACATCATGTGTGCCTGGTTCAAGAGCTGGGTTATGGATTGTGGAGAGTCAGATTGCAACACCTGGTTTGTATTGTGTGATAATTGCATTGACTAGAAATCTTAATTACCAATATTATCTTACTTGAATAATAACAATAATACTTTTCTAAGTCCTGATCACAAAAATGATTAAAAAAATTTCTGGCCCTGCCCGGGAGGCCTGAATGTGGGGCACAGCTGGCCTGGGGTTTTCCTCCTAGGAGCTAGTGGACATACAGGGAGGTTTTTCACCCAGCTGTTGTTCCACAACCCGCATTCACTCAAGATTTTCTTAAACAAAGGAACAGAACTTTAATATTATAAATCATAAAAAATGCACATCAATAATTTAATTACCCAATTGCTGTATGACTGAAATAACTTCCATATAACATGTCTGTAGGTCTTGAGTCCAAATTTTTTTAGATCGAAACCATTTCAACTTTCCAAAATCTTTGCAAATATTGATATGATCTCTGGGGTCTATAAAACCTTTTTCTGGGAAACAGTAGAAACTTAATTTAAGCATTTTAAGGGGGCTTGCTAGAAAGAAGTCTGAGATGTCCAGAAATTTTGATTGGCTTTAATCAGAAAAAAAAAATTTTTTTGGGTGGTCTTCATTTTTGTAGGTTAGGTGAAATTTTCAAAAATCCTTTGTATTTGTATGCATTATGTAGTCTGACGTTTTTCAGTCATGTGATAAATTGGAAGTCATTCCTTGATTGTCAAAAAAAAATTCATTAATAATACACGTAATTAGTTCAGCGTGTGTGTGCCACCATTGTACAAACAGAGGCTGATTTGGAAATGACAATAATTTGCCAGCATTTTTACATTTGGGACTGGTTTCATTGAATAAATCACTTCTATACAAAGGATTTTAAAGTTTTGATCTTTAATTGGCAAGTCATTCCTAGACACAGTCATGTTTGTACAACCACTTATCAAAGCGGGTTTATATTGAGCAGTGGTTTTGTTTAACACAACATCTTAGTAGTAGCTTATGACTGCAGCAATAGGAGTCAGACAATCTCATAAGGCTTGGGAAAGGTTATGGTCACATTTCAAGGGCAGGTTTTTGTTTCATTATTTTGTAGTAAATCAGTCTGACAATTAAGGGGGGAGGACACTTGTGAGGTTGCTGTTAGAAGTTTGCTATGGTTACTTCCTTGTGCCTTCCTTGATAACTAAACATCCTTGCCATCAGTTTTCTAGGCACCAATTCCCATACTCATCTATTAGTGATGAATTTAATAATCAACCAATGGGTTACCGTATGTATTTGATTAACCGCCCTGGGCGCTTATTAAATTTTTGGACCTTGAGAGTGGGCACTTATTTGAGGTGGGCGCTTATTCGAGGCTGGGCGCTTATTAAATTTTCACCATTTTCAGCAAGTGAAGTATGTTTATTTTGCAACAAAACAATAAATGCTAATGACAAGAGGCGAAGAAGTAACAAAGCAAGGTTTCTGTAAAATACTCTGAAGAAAACTCTGTCCTCGGGAAAGTCTCTTCTTAGAATTTATTCACTCAAGTGGGTTGGGTAAGGGTGAGCGCTTATTTGAGTTTGATTGGGAGGAGGAGGGGGTGGGCGCTTATTCGAGGCTGGGCGCTTATTAACTTTTTCTGCCATTAGGATGGGCGCTTATTCAAGGTGGGCGCTAATTCGAGGTTGGGCGCTTATTCAAATAAATACGGTATATCAGATGTTATACTTTTTTTCAGAGATATCTTTCTTTTTCCTGGATATTTTATCAGGAGGGTGTGGGTCTGTGGGAGGATTTTACAGGGAAATTACACACAAGTTCATAGAATCATTTAGCTGACTATTGCATGTACATCCAGGAACCCAGTACCATATTGTTCATTTGAAACACGAGTGGTCACATCAAGCTGCAACTTCATAATTTTTTGCCTCTTCAAACTTAGCTGAATTAACTTTGTTTCTTATTATGACTGATGATAGACAAAAGTGTTATGCATTTCCTGAGGAATAGGACAATAAAACACTAAAATAGAAAATATTTTCTGGGAATTCTTCAAAAATTCAAGTTGCAATGAGAAAAAAAAAGTACATGTAGCCAGATATTAGTGTCTGCCGTAAGTCAGAGAGAATTTACTTTCCCTTGTCTCCACGAGGCTCTTGTTCAAAGTATCAGTGGTTATTTCCAAGAAAAGTAAGATTTTGTGCTTTCTGGAACCAGGGTCATGGATAGGACAATGTGTTATTGCATCATTTTGCTCTTAAGGAAAGCATGTCAGGTCTTATTAATGAAGGTAGTAGGGGAAATGACATGGTATTTTGGCCTGAAATAGAGTAAAGGTACCCAGGACACATGCTAGACAATAATAATGTTATCATAATTCTACAAAAATTACCTTTCTTCAGTACAATAAGGTTACCACATTTGTCAGCACATCAATTAGGCTACCACATTTTTCCCATTTTGTTTGTCAGTTTTCTTTACTGGTATGGTCATTTTAATTAGAGGGTTTAAACACTGCGTTTCCTCAGATGTCATTTCACGGGAAAACAAGTAAAGGCTTTGCAGAATGGGAGCTGTTTTCTCAAGTTACATGTTTAGATTCCTTTGACGCTGAAAACTGGTGACCTGGTGTTTTTAACTGCTCATTGGAATCTTGTTTTTAAAACATCACTGGGAATGCTAGGTGGGATCAGATGTTTTCATCATTTATAATTAATAATTATTTATCAATAATTAATCAAAAATTATTGACAGCACGTTGAAATCAACACATTGCTACCGAAATTTCACAAAATAATTAATATGAAGGACAGAATTAAGAGCAACACTACATTTTACTTTTTTAAGTAATCTGGGAAAAAATCAGCTTCCAGTCCAGGTTTTTTCACATTAAGGGAGCATAATGTCGGTAGCACTGTGTTGTTCCTGTTTTATACATTGTAAGCAAGGTGAAGTAGTTTTTGGCATTCCAGTTTTTATGCCAAAATTTGATGAAATGGTTGATTCTCTTTTATGTTCTCTAATTTGCTTGGGCGGGAAACAAATTAAATCCCAAATTTAGCACTGAAATGCCAAAGATTTAGTTTTTGTCACAGTTCTTATATTATCAGGATTCAGCCTGTTGGTATCCTGGGAGTAATTCAGGGAGTCATATTTAACTTTGAAACTGTTTTCTTTCAAAACTTAGTTTTTACAGTTGGGTGGGAATGTGTTTGGTTATAATGCGTCCCTTGCTTATAACGTTTATTATTATTATTATTATTATTATTATTATTATTATTATTATTATTAATATTACTTTTATCATTTATCATTAGACCATTGGCACAATTGCTTCATATTCAATGATCCTTTAGTTATTAAACCTTTGATTCGCTTAATTTCTTTGGGATCACTGAATTTAATTATGTAAACCTAGGGGAATTAATAGGAATTCTGGTAGTATTTTGTAGTCAAGTGAAGCCGCTGTAAAGATTAATGGTCTGTTGAAATCCTATATTAGTTACACACCAAATAGCAAGCCCATTAGCTTCACAAGTAGGACTTTTAGCCAGGTATCATAAATCATTTTATTGGCAGTAAAAAAGGGGTCAAATTAAAGATATTTGATTGGACACATACACAGACAAAAAAGAGCTTTAAGGTTTAAGTTCATTATCCCATACAACACAAGGTATAAGTTCTTGCTGCCTCTGCCTACTAAAAGTTTACCATCAAACAGAAACCAAACGGAAACAATTTAACAAAGCCATAAAGCACTGGAAAACTGTTTTTCATGTAAGGTTAACTTACGATAACACCAACTACTGGGTGTCAACTCAGTGCCTTTATTAAGGTTTAAGATTTTATCAAAGACGTAATATTTATTTAATACTGTTTAAGGTCGTCACTGATCTGTTTTTTCATCCACACCTGTCATCTCCTCCAAATCTAGAAAACAAAGTAGCACCTAATTTCCCAACGTATGCAGTTGTAGCTTTGCAATGGTTTTACCACTGGAGAACAAGAAGAACTTTTTAGATAGCTTTCAGACATCTTAGCAACATTTTTTTCAAGACAGCATAATTTACACTGCAGGCTATTGGTGACCATCACATTCTCTTAATTATGTTCAGATAATTATTTTATAATATGCATGTCCATATTTCTTGATGTTACATAAGTTCCTGCTTAAATATCATGTTGTTATTTAGTTGTTGTTTTTTTTCACTTTAGGTTTGTGCTTCTTAGCAGTAAAAACTGGTAAAAAAGTTAGGGTTATAAGTAATTTTTTCGGAATTTCACTGTAACACCAAGTAATATAGGGCTATTCAGTTTTAAAAGTGCTAATGGGCTTGCATTTGCTACTTAAATTTTAGCTTCTTATTTGATTTCAGATTTAAGGTGGCACACTCACAAGATTAGGAGCCCCTCACTTGGGAAAGTTCATGTTTAATCTAGCCAACCTCGCTCCTGCTGGGCTGTGGAAGCTCTGCCTCTGAGAAGGTGTGAATTCTGATGTCCTCTGAGTTATTCCAATGGAGAAATCCTGGGAAACTTTATCTGATCCTGTAATTCATGCTGGGGGCAGTTGGGCACTTGGAAGATTTGGCCGTTTGTTCCCAAGTGGGGAAGACAGTGTGGAGGAAGGTGAGAGTTTGCTTCTTATGTTCTTGGGGCTTCATTCATTTTGTCGTAATACTACCCACACCTTTTTCCAAAAAAAAAAAAACAGTAAGGTGCTTGCCTGCAAACAATATGTCTAGGAATGTTCCACTGCAGTAGGATGAAAAACGGGGGTGCTAACATTGTGCTGGCTCACGGAGTAGTTGTGTTGATGGAGGATCCATCAGGATCTCACTGCTGTGGCGTGGGTGGATTTTTACAAATGACATCAAATTGAGCTGATAGTCATTAAAAAAATCTCTCTAATGGGGGGCAACTGGTAATGGAGTTCTCTTCTAAACCTAAAAATTTCACATCTATCTCAAGCTTGCTTAAGCGTAATAATAAATAACCATTCAAACCATCGCATAGGTTATATACAAATCAATTATTTATTATCTTAATTATCATTTCATTCTCATATTTCCTGCTTGAATTATCTAAAACGAATCAGAACTAAGGTTTTATTACAGCAACATCTGTTGTTTTTTTGTCTGTTGTTTTTGTGTCAACTGGAAACAACAGTCAAACAAACGTGGCTGTTGATGTTAAAGACTAACTTCTCTTTGATATTAATTTTTAAACCTTCGGAAAGCAAAATAATAAACCATTTTAATTTAGGATTCAATTATTATCTTAATTATCATTTCATTCTCATATTTCATACCTGAATTATCTAAAAAACTAAGGTTATATTACATCAACATCTGTTTTTTTTTTTGTCTGTTGTTTTTGTGTCAACTGGAAATTACAGTCAAACAAACTTGGCTGTTGATGTTAAAGACTAACTTCTCTTTGATATTACTTAAGCCTTCGGAAACCTAGATAACTAAACCGTGTTAATTTAGGATCAAATTATTACGGTTAAATTAACTTGGTTAATCAGACTGCTGTGGAACTCTTCTCTATTTCCTTTTTTTGAAAGAGACATAGAATAGATTTCCTTGGCTTGTGTGATAAATGAAGTTAATTTGACCTTCATGCTTTAGGTTCGGTTGTAGACATAAATATATTAACAACGTTTAAGCATAGATTTTAGTGTCTTCTTTAAATTTAATTTCATTCAGCAGTGACTAAAAGTGATACATTAAAATCGGCTTTCCCATAAAGGACTGGAAGATTCTTCTTCTTTCTTTCTTTATTTTTCTTTTCTTTCTTTTTTTTTATTTAAACAACGCATTTGACTAGTTCCAGTCTTTTTGCTGGAAACCTGATGTAATGTATCCATTCCGGTCACGACAGCTGAAACATCTCTAGGGAAATTGGCTCAAATTACTATTCCGGCAAATTTTCATTATTATGCAGATACACATCGCGGCTACCTGCATAAATTAAGACTTAATCAAATCCAAGTTCTCCCAGCTAACATTTAATTTTACTTTTATAGGATAAAAAAAATATATTTCCACTAATTTCCGTAATTTTCTTTTTCGTTTCGAAATGAGAAAATTTGTCCGTTATTTTCATCAGAAGTAAAAGGATCCAAAATTTAACTTAAATAAAATATTTGTCAACAAAGTCGCTCAAGATCTAATCCCTTTGGCGAAATTTGAAGGCGAAATCTATTCGGCACTGATTTTAAATAACGGCATCCTAATTCATAACAGGGCAGGCAAATTTAGATATTAAGAAACATTGAGACCAAAACTCAATCGCGGCACTTTGGCATTTTAGGATAAATGATAATAAACGGCGTTAGAATAAAATCTTATTTGACCTAAACATTAATCACTAAACATCAAAATAGGGCGAGAGAAATCCAGCATTAGTTGCTTCGCAGAGGAGAGATTATTATTGACTTGTGCTTTTTGGTGAAGTTTGTGAAATGAAGGTCAGTCAGACCAGCGCGATTCTTTGTTCAATTCCCTGCCTTCGTTTCTGACGGAGACCCACTGAAGACTGAGTTTCACTCTGCAGCACCCTCTTTTTTCTTGTCCGAGTCTCTGGATATTTTCACGATAATTATATTGACTTTGTAGATACGCGTCTTCAACTAAAACAAATTTTATTTTTCACTGAGAATTGTTTTGGCCGGTGTGGTATTGTGACAAAAGTGAATGAGACCCTGGGGGCATGAGAAGCAAACTCTCACTTTCCTTTACGCTGCCCACCCCACTTGGGAACAAACTGCTGAATTTTCTAAGTGTCCAACTAGCCCCAGCTGAAATGAAGGGATCAGATAAAACAGACCGGGATTTTAAAGTTGGAATATTAAATGAGGACAGAGGAATGAACACCGACTCGGGGCACAGTGAAAGCAGCCCGGCAGGGGCGAGGAAGGCTAGATTCCTTTTTTTTATATATTTTTTTTTATTGTAAATTAATGGACAACAGAGACAAGTTTTATTTCTTCAATAAAGTATTGTCATCTTCAGTACCCGTGCTCTTTACTTTGTAATCCAACTACTTGAGTGAACCAGATAAACGGCCTAAAGGCTTGGACACAGCAAAACATTGCGCGCAGTAAAGACTTGTTTACATCAGCGACATAAACACAAGCACAAGTTAAGTGCGGACGTAACAGCACAAGAATAAACACAAACAGAGGAGAAAATACGCAAGTATTCTTCTATTCACACCAATAATTAACTTACTTAAAGCACAAGTACAAGAAAATCAAACGCGATCGTTTTATTCTTCTTGCGCTTGCTCTTTAATTTTGTGAATTAGTGATGATCAAGAAAAGAATGAATGTGTTCCTTCTTCCCATGTTTCTGCTTCTGCTTTTGTTGTTGACGATCTCACTGAACTCAATTGTACCGGTTTTGCTTGCGTTTATATCGCTAGAATAAACTAATCTTTAAGTTACACCGTTTCCCAACCAAGCGATTGTTGCATTCAATGTTGTTAAGGATTTATTGAATTAAACAAATTGCACGTCGCAAGCAACAACCTCAGCGCTAAAAAACGACGTAAATTTACTGCGCGCAATGCCTCACTGTGTCCGATCCGTCTGAGAAAACCATGAGGACTTAAACAGCAAAGGACAAGTGTCGATGCAAACTTGGAAAACAAAAAAGTACTTGACAACACTATTAGGAGAACTTTCGCCCACGCAAATTCCTTTAATTTTGCTGATAAGCAACATTTTAAGGTGTTTCGATTGAGTTTTTTGGAGACCATACCGATATTTTTCATTCGTCTTAAAAAGTGATTTTATCCCTGTCTGATCGTTATGAGGTTTTCACCACTGAATGATTTTGGATAGAATAGCCGAGATAAATTGTTTCATAAAAAACGTTCAAAATGACTCAAATTAATCCTAAGTAGCGCCAGACTGCTTCTTAATATCACATTTCGCTGCTTAGAAATTTTGCTATATTTCCTTTCATGCGATCCTTAAAACTAAGCTTACAGGTCCAAGTGCAACTTTATTCTAAATTTTGATTTTTAGCGCTTCTCTGTATATCTCTATAACGGCTTGACAGAATTATTTTTATACTTCACCAAATAATCTTCATGACCTGCATAATAATGTCTGAAACTTTCATTAAATGTATTTACATTCGGCGGAGCTAAACGTAGTGGCAGTGACAGAGAATGTAAATACTTTCCTATTGGTATGAACGCACGTGAGCCGTTATGGCGTTAATTGTCTCTATTGTTATTAGGTATATAAGGTTTTGACAGTTGTAATGTATTCATCTCAGCTCTCGAACTATCAACTTTTAAAATGCCGTCCGATGCTGATCTCGCGCGAAGCATTTCCGAGCTCAAAGACGAGTTTCGTTCTGATTTATCTTCTTTAAAGAGAGAACTTGCACAAGAACAAGACGCTGCGCGGAAGAAGCTCAAGACAGCTACTGCTAGTGTTCCGAAATTTAAAAAGAAAGGCAACGAACAGCAGTTCTTACTTAATTCTGAAGTTCTTGAACACGTTCGTTCTGCTTCGACCGCCCTTCAGGCGTCTTCACCTCAAGTTGAAAAGGCCTTGGAAGAGTTAGAGGAAGGTTCTAATTTTTCGAATCCGTTCGGTGCTGTCAATTGGCCTAAGGCTCACCGTGGTTCGCGTGTTGGCAGTTGCTTTGCTTCTGGCAGTTTCGGCCATTTCAGGAATCAGTGCCCCGTCCTTCAGGCGCAGTTTTCTGCTAGCCAACCTGGGAAACGTACTTGATGGACTGGGATGTTGGTGCACTCGTCGAGGACACAGATAAGTTAAGGAACTTTGTTGAAGATGATTTTGACTTTTTTGAATATGAACAGGGTCGTAGTTCTACTATCGTTGTAGCCGGTAGGCTTAAATCCCATATTCAGTTTTGGCGTTCTATAGGTGCCAGTCAATTTATTCTGGATGTTATCGAGCATGGTTATCGTATTCCTTTCCACTCTACACCCCCTGTTAGTTTTTCTTAGTAATAATAAGTCAACTTTGGCGCATTCTGATTTTGTTAACGAAGCTATTTCCGAATTGTTGGTTAACAATCGCATTTTTGAATGGGAGGTCCTGCCCCATAACGTTAACCCTCTTTCCGTTTCTATTCAGTCATCTGGGAAAAAGAGGTTGATCTTCAGGAGGATCTTAGGTTTGTAAATAAGCATGTCTGGAAGCAAAAGGTCAAGTTTGAGGATCTTAAGGTTGCTCTAAATTATTTTGACAGGGGTCATTTCATGTTTTCATTTGACATTTAGAGCGGTTATCATCATGTGCTTATTTTCCCGCCCCATCAGACATTTTTGGGTTTTTCCTGGTTTTATCAGGGTAAGGTCCGTTATTTTTGTTTTAGGGTCCTGCCCTTCGGCCTCTGTTCAACCCCTTGTGTTTTCACAAAATTTTTAGGCCTCTCGTTGCCTACTGGAGGCGGGATGGTATTCACATTGTTGTTTATCTTGATGATGGTTTAGGGGAGGGGCCTACAAATCAGGTTGCTTTAGCCCATTCCACCAGAGTTAAGGCTGATTTGGTTCGTTCTGGCTTTGTACCCAACTTCGATAAATTTGTTTGGGTTCCTACATCAGTCCTTGATTGGTTGGGTTTCATCATTGATCTTTTTCAGGGTTTGCTTTTTGTTTCGGGGATAAAGCTCAAGCGGGTTGTTTCTGATATTGATTCCCTTTTAGAGGCTAATTGTTGCACCGCCAGGGAACTGTCCGCTCTTGCTGGTCGTATTAATTCCTTTAAACTAGCTGTAGGTAATGTTACTACATTGATGACAAAGTTTATTCATATGTCCATCGTCCTTCAGCCTAGTTGGGACTCTAGGTTTCCTTTGTCCGATTCTGTCAAAGAAGAGCTTTTTTTCTGGAAAGAGAACGTTCGGTGTTTGAATGGGAGGCCCATTGGGCGTCACTTTTCATGTTCTCGTTCCATTGTTTATTCAGATGCTAGTGACCTAGGGGTTGGCGGTGTTGTTAAAGACCGCCAGGGTGTTATTTGTCATCTTCCGTGGACTGCTAATGAAATGTATCGCAACTCCACGTGGCGTGAGCTTAAGGCAGTCTATAATTATTTGTCTCTCTAGTTTTTTCCGTAGTTTTGTCAGGGCGCGCAGTTCAATGGTTCACGGATAACCGCAACATTCCGTCCATTATTCGCAACGGGAGTATGAAGCGGGATTTGCACGAAATTTCCCTCTCTATTTTTCAACTAGTTTTGCGAAATGGTATTGACTTGCAGGTGGACTGGATTCCTAGGTGTCTCAATGAGCACGCGGATGCCATAAGTAGGATCGTTGATTTTGATGACTGGGATGTTTCGTTTGAATTTTTCCACCATGTAGACAAAATTTGGGGTCCACATTCCGTAGATCGTTTTGCCCATTACCATAACCGCAAATTACCCAGATTCTTTTCCCGTTTCTGGAATCCTGACTCTGAGGGGGTGGATGCCTTTTGTTTTGACTGGGCGGGGGAGAATAACTGGCTTGTTCCCCCAGTGTCCCTTGTTCCCCGGGTTGTTAGGCATTTGTTTGTATGTAGGTCTATGGGCACTCTTATTGTCCCCAAGTGGGTCTCAGCTCCATTTTGGCCCATGCTCTTTGGTCCCCATTCCCCCTTTTCCGTTTGCGTTAAAGAAACCATTGTTTTTACCAATGTTTCTAATATTTTTGTTCCGGGCTCTACAGAATCTATTTTTGATGGCCCTAAATTCAAGTCTCATGTATTAGCCGTCCGTTTGTCGGCTTGTTAGCTTTGTTCTTCTAGGCTTAGTTTCCTTTCCGCAGTTACGTGTAGTTACCTTGTTTAGCCTATATTAAAGTTTGGTTTATTATTTTGAGTGATTTGTTCTGTTTTTTCTTTTGCCTCGGTGGCATTTATGCGGGTCTCGGTGACCTTGTTTGTACCTTCACTGATCCCGACGGGTGGTACCGTTACATTTTTGTGTGACCTCGGTCAGTTTTTAATCCTTCCAGGTCCCCCATATATATGGTCGAGTGCGCCTCGGTGGTCACTCTCTTATTATCTTATGTACCTGTGTGATAGTTGTATCTACATATTACGCGCGTTTCCTTTTACCGCTCCTTTTTTCTCGAGCATCTTTCCTTTTTTTAAGTCCTTACATTGAATCCATATGGTCTTCTATTTCTTCTGTATTTTCAGATGTTTTCGCTAGCCCTATGTGGGCTGAGCTTAACGATGTCAAAGCTCCCTCCCTACGCTGCTTAGCAGAAAAGCTACCGGAGATAGTCCTTGGTTCCAGGGCAGATTCCACTACTCTCACCTACCTCAACGGTTTTAAGCGATGGCGTGGTTGGGCCAACAGATTTCCCGAGGTCGCAGTGCTGCCTGCTACTCCGGCTTATGTTTCTTTATACTTGCTCAGTGTTTTCCAGTCTTCTAGTTCTCCTGCGCCGGTCCAGAACGCCTTCTATAGCATTCGCTGGGCTCATGATATTGCTGGTTTCGACTCTCCTACCCGTGATCATACACTTCCACAGAAGGTCGTGGAGTCCGCTAAGAGAAGGCTACTACACCTTGCTTCCAAAAAGCTCCCCATTACACCCGAAATTTTACAAAAGTTGTTTCAGAGTCTCGATGGATCTTTGGTGGACACAAGATTCATGGCCATGGCGTTATTGGCCTTTGCGGGGTTCTTAAGATTTGATGAATTGTCTAATCTGAAGCTTAAGGATTTAGCGCTGCATGACACTCATTTTGAACTTTTCATAGAAAGCAGTAAAACAGATCAATATCGCGAGGGCGCTATTGTCCCCATTGTCAAGTCTGGCACGGATCTTTGCCCCTGGGGTAATTTAGAGAAGTATTTATCGCAAGCCAAACTCACGTTACCGACATCTTCCCAAGGTGGAGACGACTATTTGTTCGGAAATATTCAAACCAAGTCTGGCTCTCTGTCCATCCGCCCAGGCTCCAAACTGTCTTATACAAGATGTAGAGAAGTTTTATTGAAGAAGATTGCAGACGTAGGCTTA
The DNA here is from genome assembly GCA_942486035.1 of Porites lobata. Classification (NCBI taxonomy): domain Eukaryota; kingdom Metazoa; phylum Cnidaria; class Anthozoa; order Scleractinia; family Poritidae; genus Porites; species Porites lobata. Next base: position 59,696 of record CALNXK010000612.1, on the reverse strand, counting down.
GATCCTAAGTCTTTCTCTTGGCACAGCTTCAGAAGTAGCGATGCATCTGCCGCCGCTAATGGTGGTATCTCTGATAGAATGTTTAAGCGCAACGGTAGATGGCGTTCGGAAAACGCTAAGGATGGCTACGTTGCAGACTCGTTAGAGAGCCGATTAGCGGTCTCTATGTCTCTTGGACCGTAATTGTTTCCCGTTCTTTGTTTTTCTCAGCAGCTCCTTAGTTCGAGCTGCACACCCATTCCCGTCTCTTAGTCGTGAACATAAATAGGAAATGTATTTACATTCGGCGGAGCTAAACGTAGTGGCAGTGACAGAGAATGTAAATACTTTCCTATTGGTATGAACGCACGTGAGCCGTTATGGCGTTAATTGTCTCTATTGTTATTAGGTATATAAGGTTTTGACAGTTGTAATGTATTCATCTCAGCTCTCGAACTATCAACTTTTATTTTTATGTCTTACTTTATTCATCTATCGCTTGATTTTTTACCTTTAACCCCCAGAGGTTGTGCGACCGCATCGGTTGGGGAATACGTTCCCAATTTTTTGCCATTGGGTTTTTGGGTTTTCGTATCAGGCGGCGCACGTGAATAGTTTAGCCTGAGTGACTTTATTTAGGGATATTTGTATACCATTCTTTAGTTATGATGTTGAACTTTGTATGATATTTGGACGGCATTAAACACTCAGGCTCCTTAGTTCGAGCTGCACACCCATTCCCTTCTCTTAGTCGTGAATATAAATAGGAAGATTGACTCACTGTAACGCATTGAAATTTCAAGGCAAACGTTGCGTAAACCCGGCCAAAAATCTGCGTTAGTACAACATTCATTGTTTTACGTTATGCCAATTTGTCCCAATTAATGCGGACCATACATTTTATTGTATGTTTTTGAATGTAAAACATTGACAATATTCGCACTAAGGCGAATGAACAATATCGATATGGTCTCCGAAAAACTGTATCGAAACACTTTAAGGTCTTTCTCAAACTCGCACCAACACTCGTATTTTGAGCTTAAAGTACTACCTGGTTTAAATCAAGAGAGAGCTAAGTTCTGTTTCTGATAAACTCTTGGTTAAACTTTCTGGTAAAAATCAGACTAATCTTTAAAAAACACCTTGCATGTCGACGCAAAGTACGCCACAAATAAGTGATTTTCAGAAAATAAATAAACGAAAAAATATATTGACTGTGTCTTATTCTTATGAAATAAAATGGTGCAGTCTTCCTTGTCGTGGACCTCGGGATTGTCCCACAGAGACAAACGCCTTGCGGGACGATCTCAACGATAACTGCAAACAAGACTACGATTCTGAAGCAAACTGGAAATAAAAAGAAATCATAACGCACTTATTTGTGGCGCATTTTGCGATATAAATAAATCAATGATAAAGTCAGTCTGAAATTACACACTAAGGGTTATCCAAGATCTTTTTTCCTGATAATGTGAACTTCTTTTACTCCCCAAGTGAAGAAAATGCTAATCCCCCTTGCTAATTCTCACGGTTCGTTATAATAATAAAGTGATTTCTCTCGTGCAAAACCAATACCCTAAATTGTTGTTTTCTTATTCTAACCACCCTTCCAGCTTCAAAACTTATTGGTTGTAAGTCAAACGATCCCATAGTTCATGGCGCCAAAAGCTAGTACCCACTCCCCTTGCAGTTTGGGCAATGCAAGGCAGATTTGAGATGCATCTTAAAGTTCACAGTAAATAAACGAACAAATAAACTAGCAGAGACATGCGATCCACCAAGACTATATAGTGAAGACAAGTCATTCATTCAGTCATAAATCAAGTCAAAGTCAATAAATCCCTAAATTATTCAGTCAATACGTCAAAATCCCAGTTGAGCAGTAAATAAAAAGGTATATCGGTATGTCATGAAATCAGCAAGTAATGAGGAAAATTGATCATCTGTTAGAAAAAACGCACTCTTGGTCCATAAATATATTGAATTTCTTGGTCGCCATATCCGGATTTTTTCAAACGGTTAACCCGCCATGATTTTGGTAAAAACAGTAAATTTCTTCTTTGTTAGTTTCTGGACAAAATAAGCTATGAAAGAATATTTGATAATCATCTAGTTAGATAACGAGCCTTTCAATACTATAAAATTATTGACTTTACATAGTCGCCATATTGGATTTTTTTAAAGGGGTTAACCCATGATTTTGGTCAAAAAAAGGAAATTTCCCCTTTGTCTGTTTGTGGACAGAACAGGCCTTGAAATAATATTTGATGACCATTTAGTAAAAAGAAGCCTCCCTAGACTATAAAAATACTCATTTTATATAGTCGCCATACTGGGTTAACCCATGAGTTTGGTCCGAAATTGGAAATTTTACATTTGTTTGTTTTGGACATATTAGGCCTAGAAATAATGTCTGATGATTATCTAGTTAAAAATCAAGCCCTCGCGGACGATAAAAAAATCGATTTTAAATAGTGGCCACAGTGATATCTTTTCAACCCCAACCCATGATTTTGGACAAAAACTGGAAATTTTATCTTTGTTTATTTTTGGATAAATGGGCCTTGAAATAATGTTTGATGGTCGCTGAGGTAGAAAACAAGCCCTCTTAGACTATAAAAATTTGTCTTTTGAAAGGTCGCCATACTGAGATTTTTTCAAAGGGGTTAACCCATGACTTTGATCAAACATTGAAAATTTCCTGTTTGTTTGTTTTTGGGTAAAATGGGCATTGAAATAATGTTTGGCGATCATCTAGTTAAAGAACGAGCCCACCTAGACAAAAACATTGATTTTACATAGTTGTCATACTGACATTTTCTTCGAAGGAGTTAACCCATGATTTTAGACAAAAGTTGGAATTTTCCTCAGCTGTTTTTGCTTTGTTTTTTAACAAAATAAGCCTAGAAATAATGTCTCATGATCACCTTGTTAGAAAACAAGCCCTCCTAGACTATAAAAAATGGATTCTACATAGTTATTAAAGTCAGTTAGTTAATCAGTCAGACTGTCAGTCAGTCAGGCAGTTAGTCAACCAGTCAATCAGTCAGCCAATTACTCACTCAGTCAGTCACTTAGTCAACCAGTCCGTCTGTTAGTCAGTCAGCCAGCCAGTTAGACAGTCAGTCAATCAGTCAGTCAGTCAGCCAGTTAGTCAACCAGTCAGCCTGTTCGTCAGTCAATCAGTCATTCAGTCAGTCAGTCAGTCAGCCAGTTAGTCAACTAGTCAATCAGTTAGTCAGCCAGTAAGTCAGTTAGTCACAGTTAGTCAACCAGTCAGTTAGTCAGTCGGTCAGTCAGTGTGTCAGTCATTTTGTTTTTCGGTTAAATGGGCATTGAAGTAATTTTCATGTACTAAACGAAAAAGCCCACCAAGACTAAAAAAATATTGATTTTACACAATTGTCATACTGAGATCTTTTTTAAAGGAGTTAACCCATGATTTTGGAGAAAAATCGGAAATTTTCCTTTTTGTTTTTTTTTGTTTTTAACAAAAAAGGCCTAGAAATTATGGCTCAGGATCATCTTGTCAGAAAACAAGCCCTCCTAGACTATAAAAAATAGATTTTACATAGTAGCAATATTGGGATATTTTTCAAAAGGGTTAACCCATGATTTTGGTCAAAAAATGAAAATTTTATCTTAGTTTGCTTTTGGACAAAATAGGCCTGGAAATAGTGTTTTGAGGATCTTTGAGGAAGAAAACAAGCCCTCCTAGACTGTAAAAAATACGATTTTTCATAGACGCCACATTAATTTTTTTTTTTTTTTTTCAAAGGGGGTAACCCATGATTTTGGTCAAAACATGGAAATTTTATCTTTGTATGTTTTTGTACAAATGGTCCTTGAAATAATGTTTGATGATCATTGACGTAGAAAACAAGCCCTCTTTGACTATAAAAATTTGGCTATTACAAAGTCGCCATACTGAGATTTTTTCAAAGGGGTTAACCCAAGATTTTGGTTAAAAATTGGAAATTACCTCTTTGTTTGTTTTTTGGCAAAATAAGTCTAGAAAATAATAATGTTTGATGATCATTGAGTTACAAGTCAAGCCCTCAGCCAATCAAAGGTGATAGCAACGTTTTCTCTTTCAACAAATTATTCAGCCTGTATAAATTTTTGTCCAACGTCAGTCAGCCAGTCAGCTATGCATTCAGTCAGTCAGGCAGTCAGTCAGTCAGTCACCCAGTAATTCAACCAGTCAGCTAGTAGTCAGTCAGTCCGTCAGTCTGTCCGTCAGTCAGCCAGCCAGTCAAACAGTCAGAAAGTTAGTCAGTCAATCAGTCAGACAGTCAGTCAGTCAGCCAGTTAGTCAACCAGTCAGTCAGTTAGTCAACCAGTCAAGCTGTTAGTCAGTCAGTCAATCAGTCAGTCTGTCAGTCAGTCAACCAGTTAGTCACTCAGTCAGTCAATTAGTCAACCAGTCAGTCCGTTAGTAAGTCAGCCAGCAAGTTAGTTGGTCTGTCAGTCACTCACTCACTCACTCAGTCAGCCAGTTAGTCAACCAGTCAATCAGTTAGTCAACCAGTCAGTCAGTTAGCTAGTCAGTCAGTACGTTATTCAACCAGTCAGTCAGTCAGTCAACAAGTCAGTCGGTTAGTTAATCCATCAGTCAGTCAGCCAGCCAGTTATTCAGTCAGTTAGTTAGTCTCAATCAGTGAGTCAGTTAGTCAATTAGCCAGTAAGTGAGTTGGTCAGCTAGTCAGTCATTCAGTCAGTAAGTCAGTCAGTCAGCCAGTCAGTCAGCCAGTCAGCCATCAATCAACAAGACTGTCAATTACCAATGCTGACTGTATAAGCCATAACATAGATTGCATGTCTGAACTTACCTACAGTCAGTTTTACATCTTAGTTTTATCCTCCATGTGAAAATCAGATCATGAGAACTTTGAACAAAGTTCTTAAGACAGCGCTAACAAAGTTTCAAATTTGAAGTAGTTTTCAAATTTCAAATTTTGCAAAATTATGAATGATATTTTAGTTATCCACCCATTTTAATATTTTAACAAAGTTGTTGTTTGATAAAGTGGTAGGCTTGACAATTTTTTGGGCTAAAAGTCTGGGGTTGTGGAGTTCAGAGACTACCATTGAGTTGGTTATCATTTTTCAAAACATTTTAAGCGCGATGTAGTGTACGCAAGGTTCTTTGAACGAGAAAATGACTTGACTGAATAATGATTTGAAACTTCAATGCACATCAGTGTACATGCAAGCTTGCAGTACTTTAGTTGTCCCTTTTTGGCCAAATTAAAGCCTTTTTTTCAAAACGTTTCCTATTTCAGCCAAACTATCACCAAATTAATGTTGCTGACACAATGATTGTGAACTTAAATTAAAAGGTTGGCAAATAATTGGGTCATTGACAGTGTAGTTCTTTGAAAATGACTTTGCAATGCAATTTTGCACATGAAGGTGATGTAAAACTGCTGTAAACTAGCAGAACCTAGCTCACATCTATAACATAACTGTGGCAAAACTGATCAAAAGCAAACTAACACTTATCCAGAAATAAAATGCTAAATCTATTTGGCATGATTAATTTTCAAGCCAAATTTTTAGACACACAATAAACTAGGATTATAAAATTGAATTTTTATGTGCATTTTCATCGTGTAATTTATTTGACACCTACAATGGGTTGTAGGTTGAGTGACATCCAGCAAAGTGGCTCAAATTATGCTTAGTTGTCGAGATGCAAGAAGTTATTAAGTGTTTTGGAAGTAACTTCGTTTTGTAAAGACAGTGAATTAGACACCTTCTTGAGCTTCAAAGACCGTTATTTCCTAAAAATAGTTTAGGGTCTAGTCAATTTTAACAAATGCATTTATCCGTCAAAATCTGACAGTAAAATAGATCCAATCACTTTTTATCAATTAACTGCTCTGAGTTGATGTTCTAGATTTTGTTCAAAAACTTACTTTTTGGAAATTTTAAGCAAACATCATTTGTTTTGGAAACCAACTTCTGCATAACAAACAAAGTGGAATTGATGAGGATCATCAGAAAAGGAAACTTTTGCCTTCTATTCTTTACTCACTAATTTTCAACAAAATTGTATCAATGAATCTTGTGGCAAAAAAAAAACAGTGAACAAATGAGACTCCATACAGCTTGAATCATATGAATGATGTAGTAAACTACTGGGTGTGCCCACACAAACCAACCCCTTAAAGATAATTCTCTATTCTTTTAACTCCCTTAAAATGCATCCAAATGCATTTTAATGTAATGTCCTGGATATTATGTAATTGTCTTTTGAACAAGCCAGCCACATTTTATTTTAATATCTGGTTCACTCAAGAGCTGGATTACAACTTAGTAAACTATGCAGCCCTTACAGTACCGAAGATAACCTCTATTCTAAACATTGAAGACTTGATCCAGTCTGTTTGTGGCATATGCATCTGACCTGCAAGAACAAAAAACACAAATCAACATCAGCAGCAGGATAAAACTATCTAAAGTCAGGGTTTCAAGTAGCCAGCTGGTTAAATTAGAGACTGTAAAAATGTGTAAACAGCTGTATCAATGAGGGGCCCATAAGTCGCTCTTTTCTAGGGTGTTTTTTTCTTGGGGCATGCTTCCCAGAAATTCTTGAAAGTTTAAGGCACTAAAATAAATTCGTTAGTTGTTAGTGCTTATTGAAACATTACTAAACCAGACCCTCTATTCAGGGGATAGCCTGTGAGCAATTAAGCTTACCATTTGGGGGATATCATAAAAAGTAGAAGCACGAGAAACATGCAAGAGGAGATGCAAAAGCAAGGGGCGAGGAGAGAAAGGAGAGCTTGCAATGATCACTGATAAATTTTCATTTCAACCTCGGAAAGCCCGGGACATTGCAAAGCATGAAAACTGTCACCGCAAACGGGCCACAGAAAAGTGACAACTGCCTGTCAAGTTTAGACAGCTAAGGGCACGTAGAATTTATTTTTTATTAATCGCTTTTGCGACAGCTTTCCATTGCATCAAAGCCAAAATGTTTTCTACCACTGATATGTTTTTTTATCCACTGGACATGGAAAATCAGCATGTCTGCTCAGATAAGAACTCAATACTTTGGGCCTGAGTTTATGTAGGCAATTAACGCAGATCTATGGGCGCCATTCTGTAATGCGACAAGATGACACGACAAATCAGCAAGACGACAGACCAAGTGGACAAGACAACATGACAAATCGGCAAGACAACAGAACAAGTAGACAAGGCGACATAGAAAATAGACATTGATTTATTTTTGACCCCTATACCGCTCCATAGACATCATCTATTCATGCTTATGACACAAGATCATGCTCCAAATTTAATATAATATGTACATCAAAAAATTTCATCTTGAAAAAAAAATCACAGTTAACTTTTGTCCAACAAATTGTTGCATTGTTGTTCCTACAAGTGCAGTACATCAATTTTAATTTAAAAGAGATTATTATTGTTCATGTTGTGAAAGCTGCAATCATTGTGATCAGTGAACACTTTAACTTATCAACCCTCTTGGTGGTCAGTCATGTTCTGAGTACTAAGATGTCCCCTGAATGAAGGAAAAACCTGGGATTCAAAAAATGTCCCTTTCCCCTGAATAGAGGTGTCCCTTCAACAGAGCTAACAGATAAAAAGATTATGTGAATATTTGCCCGGGGCCAAATTTCAAGTCCCCTGGATGGAAGTGTCCCTTGAATAGACTGAGGTGTTTTAATGAAGAGGTTCTACTGTATAATATTCTATTTATGAGTCCAGTTAAGAACCAATACTTATAAAACAGGCCCCGGTCCCTGAAAAGCCGATTAATCTTTCTTGCGATTAGCAGCTAATCCACGATTAAATTTCTTATTCCCCAGATAACTAATCGTCAGTTAAAAAGTATCCCACAATTAGCTAATCCCAGATTTGTGCCAAAATCCGGTTTAACTATGTTTTCGACCGCCTGCTTCTAAAAAGAATAATTATATGACACAAAAAATAGGCGACAGCACATGGTTTCCTCTCATCTGCCTTTGGAGATCGTCTTTTAGGATTTCTACTAGTTATTTGATTGACTCTCCGTCAAACCATTCTGCTGCGAAGTTCTTCATCTGTTAGTTGGTAGAGGTCAATTTCTTGCTGTTGGAACTTTCTTTTGCAATATATTAGTGAAACAGTAAGTCCGCCATTTTGTATGTTTTGACAAACTTTTTCCCCCAATTAGTGAGTTAAGCGTCCTCGCTAGGTGGGTTAAATTTAGCACGTAGCTTATGCCTAGATTAGTCTTAATGGTTCAGGAACAGAATCTAATCGTGGGATAAAATTTATTCCACGATTAGGGATATTAAAATCCTGAATTAGTGATAATCAGCTTTCCAGGAACAGTGGCAAGAGCTATTATTTATATTTACATCAATAATAACAATAATAATGATAACGTCATTCAATAAGGATAAACACATAACATTCAGATACTGACAATAATTTAAAATTTATGGACCTTAAGACCTTAATACCCTAACAGAAGTGACTATAGATGATCAGAAATGCCCAATTTAAGTGGGAGAGGTCTCATATCAAAATGCTACCCAATTTACTAGTTACATTCTATTTTGCTATGCTAGTAGTACTACCAAGGAAAGTATACAAACCAACCTAGTGACTTGTCATCTCTTTCCTGTGGTAATGACGTCCACTCCTCTAGACATGCATCTAACAATCTGCCACAACCTGTTGAAATCCAAATTTTGATGGTGTGGCTCATAAATACAACTTATTTCCTACGCATTTTAAAAAAATTGAACTTGATCCTGCTAGTAACTTGTCAGTGGATAACTTCAAAAAAATACTGACGACTTTGATGGGTCAACACCTGAGCCTGCGATACGGTCAGGTGATACTGGTCACGGAATTGTTTCCTCCAATAGCTGCCTCGATGTTCGAGAAGTTTAAGTGAAATCTGTAACAGCGTTATCAAGTTATTTTGGGATGAAGTTTTTATGGTTAGAAATACGGTAAAAACTGGACAATCTCGATGTTTAGCCATTTTCTGTAGAAAACAAAGTGCATTTGAAATGCAATTTCACCTCATAGTTATTTCAATTCTTTTTAAAAACGTGTGTGCAAGATCATTTTGACAGCTAAACCCTATTGAGCTACCTTAAATTATTGTTTGTTAAAAAAAATTGGTTCCAGACTGCTAAAAACTTTGCCAAAATTTCAAGCTTAGTCAAGATCATTACAGAATCATGCCTACGTTGTATTGATCCATGTCAATAGTAAATGCAAATTTTTCTGTCAATCCAATGTCTCCTATTATTAATTTTTGGAGGTGGAAATTGGTGAAACATCTTAATTGTTTTGGAGACAATAGAAGAACAAAAGATGCCAGAAAGGTCAAGTTCTGCAGCCTTAAAGCATGTTGTGTGACTTTATTCAGTTACAGCATTTCTCATAACTTTCCTGCATTAAAAAGTTGGAATGAAAAGTCTGAAGAGAATCTTAAGAAATCTTGATGGTCAAATTAAACAGGGTGCCCCAAAAGGCAAGCATGTGAGAAACTGAAAGAAAGCAAAAAATCTGAGAAAGGCCATATTTTTGTGTCCAGTCAAATTTGCCGAATGAGCAGTAATTTGCAGATAAGTGTAAGTGCTCGAAGCAGAATAGATACATATTGCTGTGGTACTAAAATAATTAATGCAACGTTTCGACGAAGTTTTTTTTCTTTTGAAAGTGTAAATTGACATGAAAGAA
>CALNXK010000612.1:32500-45000 GCA_942486035.1 Porites lobata | reverse complement strand
TTTTTCTGTTTTTCGTACCGCATCAGGATAGGTGGAAGTTGAAGTTATCTTTCACATTCTCAAGATTGTTATGTAATAATGGAACAACCAGCTGCCCATGTACCTCTCCCCTTTTTTCCCATAAGTCAAATGTTTGGACCCCTGTTGGGACTTAATACATCATATTCCTCTCAGTGTGTATTAAAACATGCAAACATTAAATTTAAACTAATGATCCAATGTAAATGGATGTTAAATACTAGTGAATGCCTTCCCACTATTATCACAAACTGCTTGAAGTGCAGCCAGGAAGGTGTCCTTGTCAGGGAAACTTCTTGGCAAGGTTACATTCTTTGTGCAAGTAGAGGAAAAAATGGAACCAGCATCCTCAAATTCGATCCTGATCCTTCCTAAACCAAACTCTGGTAAGCAGGGTGCCCCAGTAGCAAAGGTGAGGAATGCCTTTAGAATATCTGGTGTTGCACCAACTATGAACTCAGTCATGTGCTCCATGATGGTTTTTTCAGCATCACTCATCTCTGATGGAAACATCAATATTTTCTTGACGTCAGAACCCTTCATTTCCTTTTCTCCTGCCACAAATAGCTCTTTGAAAAGCTCAGGATATACTTGCATTCTGGACCCGAATCCCAGAGTCTGAAGCCCTTCCCTTAGTTGATCTAAAAGTATTTTGGGCTTTCCAATGGCATCATGTACAATAAGGCTTTGGATGACTCGCATTTTGTTATCATTCTGAAAGACATTCACAGAACAACAATAATACAGTAAGAAACTGGTCAACGACCTGTTAGTTGTAGTTGTAGGTAACAATATCCTTGAGAAGGAGATTGCAACATTTGCATGTACATGCAGGTAAATCCGTTCTCTTCGTGAAAACATATGCACCTGTCACAAGCTGGTCAAATGATGGTCCACAATCAAAGGTGTCATAAGGGGCATCAATTTCAAAAAAGACTGCTCTTTTATTTATAACAATGATTCTGAGTTTAGGTATTAGTTGTCGTTTTATCCAATTTATGTAATTTGTAAGAATCTGGCCCCAGTTGTTCAAACGTTGGATAGTGGTATCCACCGGATAAATCACTATCCAGCGGATAAGTGTTACGGAAATCAATTACGCTATCCGCTGGATAGTGATTTATCTGGTGGATAGCACTATCTGACGTTTGAACAACCGGGGCCTGTATTTTAGATATTTTAAAATTTATTTTGTTGTATAGAATACTTATTTTTAATCTGTTTCTCACTGTTTATTTCTTCACTGGATGGTGATTTAACCAGTGGATAGGATTAATCACCTTTTGAGCAACTGGGGCCTGATCTAAAAAAATATTTATTTTTGCTTCTCTTCTTTTAAACTGTTTGGTGGTTTTTTTTATTATTTGTGAATTTCACTTCACTGTTGAGCAAGCTTGAAAGTGCTTTTGAATGGCTTCTCTCCTGATCCGACATTGAGTGTGTAAGTTTTAAAATACTTTTCTATCAATATCGAGTTTTCACTATTGTTAATAATATGCTGTTAAAAATAATGCGGATCAGTTAAGGTTTCTGGGAAACTGCCCACCTACCCCTCCCCTAACCCAACATTAACACTAACTTCTCACTTTAGGCAAAATGTTAGGTTAGGGGAGGGGAAGGTGGCCAGAATCCCAGAAACCTTGACTGACCCAATAATGCCATCACAACATTTACAAACTTACAGTTAATGTCATGGAAAGTCCACTCTCTGAAAGAACACTGGTCGTCTCCTCTTTGTCAAGTTCAGATACATCAGCAACTTCTGCAACCTTAAAAAAAAAACAGAAACAAAAAATTAACAAAAAAAAACGTATGTTTTTGCCAAAAAGTTTCGCATATCCTTGTGATACTACCTTTATTCAGTATTAGTTTAACGGAACATATAAAATGTGAGGGCCCTAGACTGAACAGCTTTCAGACGTTTTGTCACATCTTGTAAAACTGGAAGAAAATAAATGCAGGTGCATATCTTCTTAACATTACTCAACTAGCCTAACTATGCACCTGACAGGGGAGGGCAGAAACAGAACTCCATAGTTCCTATTTTGATAAGCAAAATATTTTTCCCTTCCATGTCATTATTATATAACTGCACTAGAATAGGGCACTTTCCCACACAATGAAAAACTCTTCCCATATACTTAACAGCTTGCCAGGCCAACTCAAGCACTGTCTCCTGCTTAGCATTAGAGGTGTTTGCTCAGAGTAAGAGTTCATTAGCATAGTCTCCACATACTTTGTTAAAATATTTTAACAAAGTTAAATGTAGGTTTTGTTTTCCATTACCTTGGTTATGAAATGTTCCATGTGAGATGAGCAGTCTTTTATGGTGATTGCTTCCATGACTTCATTTAATTTACCTTTGGCCAGGTAATTGTAGACTCCCAGGCTGAATATGGGAAACCCGGGTCCTCCCTGTAGCACACTGTGTACGATGATGGTTCCCACCAGCTTCATTACGCCTGATGCAACCATATCACAGTTATAAACTGGACTTCGGTATGTATCACCCTGAAAAAAGGTGTCTGCAATCACCTTCAGTAGTTGTGTGTAAAATTGACGGATGACCCCCCCTGTGTCTGCCGCTGGCTGTCCACTATACACTATTCGTAGCTTCTTTCTTGGGTCAAAATCTTGATCTTTATAGTACGCCATCGCGTCATTTAGAAGATCTTCTTCGTCTATCTTCAACTTTTCTCTTTGATCTGAAGAACAATTTTTCTGTAGGTCTCTCAATTCAGCATTCAGATCCTGAGTGTCACAACAGGTTCCTAGTGGTTCAAACGGTGAATTCATCAAGTCATTCGCATCATCATCATCAGTTACTGTGTTGTCAGTTGTAGGTAAGAGTGACATAACAGCCTGATCAAATGATCCCTCCACTTGAAGGCAGGCTTTCAGAAAATCTCGACTCTTATCAGGAAACATTTCTGAGAGGTGGTTGATTTCTGTCGGATCAGGTGAGGCATCACCAACACTGCTAAGAATTCCAAATGCCTGAAGTGAGTACATTAATACTAATTACTGGAATTACAGAATGATTACAAGGTCACTGAGGTATTAAAAACTAAAGAAGACTGCTGCCTTACTGGCCATAGTTACTGCACAATAAAAATGTCATTTCTTTGGGTTAACGTAAAGGTACAAGGTGATCTGCTCTTCAACCAGGTTAAATGGTATCTTGTTTATTTACTGTTCTATCATGAATCAGTTGTCATTTAAGGATATTCATAATTTTACACACAATACTTATAACGTAGCACATTTCTAAATATAAGTAACTAGGAAAGGCAATGACAGGCATAAATAATTATTGAGAATCAGTGGCAACAACAGTTACCAGCCCATTGGCCATGCATACATGACTGACCTGAAATATTCCTTAAAACAACAACAGCAATTCAATATGAAGAAGAAATGAGAAAAATTTAATATTACCAGCCACTGGAACTGCCTCCCCCACCGCATGACTCATGATGTTTTCTCATTAAATCCATTGGGACTTGCAGGTGACAATTAACACAAGAAACCTTTGGGCTTACAGAAATCTGTAGAAGAACTGCAATTAATATTATTATTTCTATTTTTATTACATACCGTAAATGCTCAAATTAGCGCCCCCCTTCGAATTAGTGCCCCCTTTTTGGCTAGAATTATTAAATAAGGCCCCCCCTTCAAATAAGCACCCCCCCTAACACACCTCCTTGTCCTCCTTACCAAATATATGGTATACAGTATAATGACATGTACAGTCACTAGAGAATGACCCATCTGAGGACATCACACGGTCAGATGTTAAAGACAAGGCTCCTCTGACAATAGTTCTTGAGAATAGTGACAGAACTAGGTACAACTGAACGTTCAAAGCCAAGAATACATGTATGCACCACACGCTCACAAATCGGGTATATGCTGAAAGATACACTCTAGTTTTCGTGATTGATGGCTGCAGTTTTGTTGATTTCAAACAAAGAAAAATGTGATCTTGAGGCCTAGACTCTGAAGAATTTAATAAGCGCCCCCCTCTTGAGTCCAAAAATTAAATAAGTGCCCCGAGTGCTAATTCAAGCTTTTACGGTATTTTCAATGGAGTGGGCAGGAATATTTCCTGGAACCACACATTTTAAGTCACAATAATGCTAAGCCTAAGACCCACTCTTAGAAATTATTTGACGACAGTGATTATTATTATCTATTGATAAAGCTTATTAATTTTGACTCTTGCAATAATATTAGAATGTGGCCTTACCACATTTTTATAATAATATATTAGTTATTAACTGTAAAATAAATATATCCTAGGCCCACCTGGGTTTGACATTCTTCACTTGTCCCATCAAACTAGAGAACTAAGTCCTTTTGTAAAGGTCTTAAATAGCCTTTGGCTGAACCAAGAGTTAATTTTAGATATCACACTGTGTACCCACCAGGTGGAATTGATAAAACAACAGGCTGTCCGCGGTTACCTAAGACTATCTCCTGTCCTCATAATTTCATATCCTCCTGCATCTTGTACTTGAGGAAAGGATGCTACACTGTACCCTTGCCATGGCGGGGATATTATACTAATTTATTATTCTGCAAATTCCTAACATTTACCACATTAGCCAGGGTTTAATAAATTCACCGAATCAGATATGCTTGAATGTGATCATGAAGTCCCTGCTGCTCCCGTAAGGAAGAAGATTGCTACAATGGCATCACATTCAAAGCACAAAATTGTCAAGTTGGCAAATGTGGTTGATTATTTGCTTTGAAAGCATACTTAGATGCTGATCAAATGCCATGACTGTGTATGTTTTCAATATTACGGCTATTCCATTTTAAATCCCCCACCCCTTGATACAGACAAGATTTTCTGAAGGGGGTTGTTTTCCCAAAAAAATACCAAGAATAAATTTCTGAAGGGATAAAGGCGAAGTTATAGCATCATCAATGTAGGGATGGTGGATATATTTTGCTGCTGATGAAGAGTGTTGTAAAGAACTAAATTTCTGAAGACCTAGAATCCAAAAGTCTCTTTTCTGAAAGGAGGTTGTAAATAACAACACCACATTTTCTGAGGAGTACAGAACGAAAAAAAAAAATTTTATGTGAGGGCTTGTAAGAAAAAATGGTGATTTGTGATGTGGGTAGCCCTAGGAATAATTTTCTAGAGAATTCAGGGACAAAACACCTCATAAATATATAATTTGGGAGGTGGATATTAAATGCAATGGGCTTTACTTAAAGTAATTTTTTTTATAGTTTGGTAAATTATTGCTGGCAAGAAACATAATTTGATATTTGGCGACCTGTTATACCACATGGTTGCAAAATAAGGATTTGGAGTACTGAAAGATATTGTCATGACAAATGGAAAGAATTTTCATTATGGTGGCACATTCATTTATTCTTTTATATTTATGATATTATTAATAATTATTAGCCTTTTTGAACGCGATAGCATGAGCAAAATTTAAAAGAGCTTTACGTTGAAAAGAAAGGACAATTATCATAAATAAAAAAAAATAAATAAATGTGCCGCCATTATGAAAAAGGTGTACAGGCTTACCTGCGCGCTGTTGACTTGTCCGGAGCAAGTGGCGTAATGCTCTCTAAGAGCGTAAACATCCAGGATCGCCTCGCACCGCTTACACTTTTCCTTCTGGATTTCCATGTTTTTCTTGGGAGTGTCGCTTTCCATGGCTAAATCTACTTGGATGGGCCTCACAAAAATTTTCCCTTGCCCTATAAATGTCGCAAGGTACTTCATTGTGACACCGTTAGGTCCTGGCGGGATGACATGCAACTCTCTTTTTCGCGGCTCCGCGTACATGAGATCAAAGCCTCCAGCTGCTTGTAGCTGTGGGAAATTTTCCAATACCCGATCTCGTATTTCCAATTCACTGGCTTCTTCGGCAATAGAGATTTTTGTTTCCCCAAGGCCTACCATCGGCAGTTCTCGTTGCTCTTCTGCATCAGGGGTCTCCAACTGCTCTTTGTCCGAGAGACAAACAAATTTACGGATAATTTCTTTTCTCTTAGTCTTAGTGGTCGTCTCCGATGCCTTGCGTTTCACGGATCTTCGAGGCTTGTTGAAGCTCGCACTACGACTGCCGGTCGGCTGGAAATGGTGAGGAAATAAAGTGCTCAACTCTCTTTGAAATCTACCAGGACCATTATCGGTCGCGGCTGTAGCGACTGCAGGCTGTGATGTGCTTGGCGAGCTCTCAATATTGGTTGTTAACCTTTCTGCCGCTCGAGAGAGCATCCTTGCCGCCTGAGCAAGATTCTCCGCCATCTTCATACAGTAGAGCACGTGGTGGATCAGACGTTGTGCGAAAAAGTTTCAGGTGATTTCCCGCGCAAAAGTGTTCAAGTTATTTTTAGCCCACCAAAAAATTGGAATCAGAGAATCGGATCATTGGGAATGTCTAAAAAAGGGAATCCATAGTAGAGAGACTCTAGTACTGTTTCACGCAACTTTATAGAGCTTTTTATGGAGACTCGATGCTTTGTTGTACCTCTGACACAAATATAGCAGCTGAAAATCCTCGCGATGAGAATTTTTCGAATAATGACCAAATGTGAAATAGCCAACTTCCGACAATCGTAGAGAAGCCTAGAAAAACTTCGAAAATATGAGGTGAATGGGATAGCCATCTACAAATTTTTAGCCTTTCTCGAGCAATAGAAATTTCTAGGCAATACGCGCTTCTTCGCCCCTGTTGGGAAAAAAACAACAGCGGAACTTATATTTTTCATCATCGTTGACAATGACAGCTTGTTTACTACTTGCAGCGGCCAATTTTCATGGCAAACCTTAATATATGCTTCAACAGTCAAAACTTCAAAAGATGCGAAAATTGAACTTTTTCTTGGAATGTACAGCAAAGTTTTTAGTAAAATAAATTATTCTGTTGCTGAGATCTTTTACTAGTACATAAATTGTTGACATGAACTGCAATTAGAGTCATTGCTAACATCAGGGAAGATCGACGAGACAAGTGCCTCATCTAAACCAAAAAATGTAGTTGGCCATTGTGATGAAAACATTACATTTTTGTTTGTGATGACTCTAACTCTATGAGCTTAACATTAGAAAACCACCACTTCAGAACTATATCTGAATGGACCATTGACATTAGGTTATTACCGTAAATTCTCAAATTACCGCCCCCCTTCAAACTAGCGACCTCCTTTTGGCTAGAAATATTAAATAAGTGGCCCCAACGAATAAGCGCCCCCCTCCCCCTTCCCAACACACCTCACTGAGAATGACCCATTTGAGGACATCACACAGTCAGATGTTAAAGATGACAAGTGGTTCCTCTGACAATAGACCTTTCTCATGCAGCAGCCATGTTGAGTCCCCGAAGAATAAAAAGCTTTATTTTGCCCGTCTAAACTTGCTCTCAAGTTTTTCAATGCGAGGCTGGACAGGCAGAATGTTTTTTTTTTTTTATGCAAAATGGTCGCTACATGTTAAAGGTCTCTAGGATAGCGACAGAACTTAGTTATAACAGAATGGTTAAAGCCAAGAATATGCACCACACACTCACCAATTTTGGTACATGCTTAAAGATACGTTCTATTTTTCCTGTTTAATGTTGCAGTTTTCGTTCATTTGAAACAAAGGAAAATGTCATCTTGAGGCTTAAATTCTGAAAAAGGAAATAAGCACCCCCTTCAAACAAGCGCCCCCCCTCTGAATTAGCACGTCCCTCTTGACTCAAAAAAATGAAATAAACACCCTGGGCGCTAATTCAAGCATTCACGGTAATTGTAAACAAAAGGTCAGTTCTACTTCAATAACTCACTTTGGAAAAGAGTGCTGGAATCTAGAAAAGGTACATGAGCAGTTATGGGATTGTTTGGAGTCGCTTGTCCTGACAAAAAGGCATTTTGTTTTTAAAGAAATGTGGTATTGATTGGGGTTAGGATATTTATGTGTGATATATTTGTATTTCTGATCCACGAAAAATTGTGAGTTCCCTGATCTTGGCTTTCATGTCCCCCAAACAATCCCCTAAGTGCTTCAGGGGGCACTTTCGACCCAGGTCAACACTGTACTCCAAAGTGGGCTATTTAGCTTAGAATTTATATAGTTTTGTCTTTTCTTCTTCTGAGGAAAAATAATGAAAAACATACAACATTAGTGAATATTGAGTCATCTCTCCTGCCAGTCTAGTTAAGGTGCTGGATACAATCAGCAACAAAGTTCTTCACCAGAAGGTAGCACCTGACACTTTCCCATGGGGTAGCTGATGCTACATTAAAACGACTATCCTCTACCACTCGAACTAGTTCATTCAACTGAGTTTGATCCAGAGGGCGGTCTGTGGTATCCACTTGGACGTCAGTGTCACACTCACTGCCGATACTGACTGGACCCTCCCAATCAATGCCATAATCATCAGCAACTATGGGCTCAAAGATGGAATTTTCAAATTGACCTTGCACCCACAACTGCAGGGGGGTCAGGTTGTGTTCTGTGCTCAGAGGGTGTCTTATCCAGGCAGCAACCCATTCCTGCAGCTTGTGATTGATAAGATCAACAAAACAAAACTGCAGGCACCATAAATCAACTTCAGATATGGGGTCAAGAATTCCCATGTGTTCCATTGACATAAAGAGCCTATGGAAGAGTTCAAGAACATCGGTGAAAACATCTCTCCATAAGCGCTCTATTCGCTGGTTATGGACGCTTCTTCCAACGAGTGCTGAACCTCTACCAGTTCCTCTTCTTTCAAGCATGTATTGCACCACATCAACATTCTCACCTCCTCTATCGCAACGAACACGGGAAGGCAGTCCCCACTGACCTACAGCATCCATAAAGCAAGCCAAAACAGTCGAGGCTTTGTTATTTGTACTACACGATAGAAACACAGGGATTCTGGTGAAACCATCAACACACCCATGCACCACAAAACGCCACCTGATCAGCTTATGGTTGCCGTCGAAATGCCAAAGAGCAAGAGGACGAGACACAGAATAAACACGTCGATGAACAGCTCTGCATCTGCGAACAGATACTCCTATGGGGTCAACTCTTTGCAGGGACTGCCTCAGTCTTTCTCTGGGTACTGTAATGTTACGAGAAGCGAGGAAACCAAGCAGATTCTTGGACCCACAGTTAGGATGAAAAACCTTGATGTCTCTAACCTGGCCATCCAACTCCTCATCCGTGATAGTCGAAAATGACCTTGATGAGATGCCGTATTCAGCAAGACGCCGCTCAATGGTTCTCGTGGATACCTTAAGTAGCCTGGCAATCTGTGGAACTGTAAATCGCAGGTCGATGA
The DNA here is from genome assembly GCA_942486035.1 of Porites lobata. NCBI lineage: Eukaryota > Metazoa > Cnidaria > Anthozoa > Scleractinia > Poritidae > Porites > Porites lobata. The sequence goes on along the minus strand of CALNXK010000612.1, from coordinate 35,692 downwards.
GTGACTGTAGCTGATCCGCGCTTATTTCATAAGAAGGACGTCCTGGCCTGCTGCTATTGATTTGGCGAGTACGCACTGAGGCAGGGCTCAAGTTTTCTATTATACGTCTTGCAACTGATATGTCAAGGTACACTTCCTCGGGCAAACGTACAACCGAATCCAAGAAGTTGATGGCAACAACCACCTGATCAATTTTCTCTAATGTACCTAGGGGATCGAAATCCTCCGAGGGCTCAAGGGATAAACTGTTGCAAATGTTTGCAATTTCTCCTGTAACAAGACCGCGAAGAGAGGCTAAGGCGTCCGCCATTTTGACACTGAGCCCCAGTTTTCCTCGGTTAAGTCACCAGAGAGTCGTTCCCAGACTGCTGAATATTTTGAAGCACCATTTACGAAAACAGCGGCAGCATTTTTTAAGACAACAGAGGCACCATATACAAAGATAAAGGCACCAGTTTAACAAAATAAGAGGCACCATTAACAAGTTTAGAGGCAACATATGTGAAAACAGAGGCACCATAAACAAAAATAGAGGTACCATATACTAAGATATAGGCACCAGTTTAACAAAAACAGAGGCACCATAAACAAAAACACAGGTACCATATACTTATAACATATAGGCACCATGTTAACACAATAGGAGGCACCATTAAAAAAAAAATAATAATAAAAATTGTAAGCACCATTTACAAAAACGAAGGCACCATTTACAAAAAACGAAGGCACCATTTACAAAAACGAAGGCACCGTTTATGAAAACGAAGGCACCATAAACAAAATTGGAGGCACCATTTACAAAACCAGAGGCACCATTTATGAAAACAGAGGCACCATTTATGAAAACGAAGGCACCATAAACAAAATTGGAGGCACCATTTACGAAAGTAACGATAGCTGAATTTTGGCGGTAATGGCACCCCATAGGTAACGACGGTATGGGTAATAAATCCGTGTTCTCCTACACGAATACAAAAGATCCAACTAAAATATCTTCATGTAACATGTAACTATGTGTCACTCAACATAACTATGCATCAAATACCCATCACCACCAATCACTGTCCATCACCACCTATCACTGTCTATCACTACACATCACAACATATCACTATTTATTAAAAACTGAATCATTGGATAATGCAATTCTAGCATTTTGATTGGCTTAGCCGTTATGGTATATGAGCTAATATACCATGTTCTCCATATATGGTCGGTGTACGCGTCAGTTTAAAATTGGAAGCTAGCTGCTAGCTAGCTGAGATTTTTTTTCGCGAAGGATAGAACGGCGCCCGAAGCAAATCGTTTTAATTCATTTCTTAGAATACTAGAAATGCAATTTCAGCGCAAGAAAAAAGACAAAAACAAACAAAAAAGCCACAAGAGCTTGTCTGAAAGTTTGTCGAAAAACACATGAAAACACATGGAACTAAAGTACCTTGACCAGCTACGAAAGAAGACAAGTCTTGTTTCTTCATGATCGCGAAGCCATTCGCCGATCAAGTCACTCGCCGATAGATAACTGCAGCTTGTTTATCCGACATCAAGAATGTAAATCACAAGTAACCAGCTACAAATACAGGCTATGCAGCCATTCACTAGAGCAATCGAGGCGGCAGTATAGCTTCTTTTCTCGTTCAGCAAAACCAGCTTGTGGCTTCAAACAACTTCATAACAAGCGACCGAGGTAATACCGGTAGTTTTTCTCCGTTGTTCTTACTTTTATAACTGCACCGAAAATCCAAATTCATAGTAATTTCGACGGCTGTCACTTAAAAATTCCTTTCCTTCACATTATCTGCCAGGTTTTTTAAGCTGTTCTGCTGTGTAAAATCCTAGAATCACGATGAGTTTTTAAAAAACTAATGTTCATCGCTACAATGTTTTGATTTTTCATTCATGCAGTCTAAGCGAGTCCGTTCGCGCGTTGACAGGTTTGATAGACGTGTGACATGTCAATAGCGGAAGTCCCTTGTCTTTTCCGGTTTGTTCTAGTCGGGGCAATTCAACGAGATTTTGTGGGCGTTTTTAATAAAACAATTATTCCACTCGGGCTTGTTGGATATGAAATGATTATAGCCAACTCGGCGCTATGCGCCTCGTTGGCTATCTATCATCTCATATCCAACGCGCCCTCGTGGAATAATTGTTAAATATCACTACACATCACTACATATTACTACAGATTACTACTCATCACTACCCATCACTACACATCACTACCCATCCTTACACATCACTATCCATAATACTCATCACTACACATCACTATCCATCACTACTCATCACTATCCATAACTACACATCACTATCCATCAAAACACATCACTGTCCATCACTACACATCACTGTCCACCACTACACATCACTACCCATCACTACACATCACTATCCATCACTACACATCACTATCCATCACTACACATCACTATCCATCACTACACATCACTGTCCAACACTACACATCACTACACATCACTGTCCATCACTACATATCACTGTCCATCACTACACATTACTATCCATCACTACACATCACTGTCCATCACTACACATCACTGTCCATTACTACACATCACTGTCCATCACTACACATCACTATCCATCACTACACATCACTACCCATCACTACACATCACTGTCCATCACTACACATCACTACCCATCACTACACATCACTACCCATCACTATCCATCAATACACATCACTGTCCATCACTACCCATCACTATCCATCAATACACATCACTGTCCATCACTACCCATCACTATCCATCACTACACATCACTGTCCATCACTACCCATCACTATCCATCACTGCACATCACTGTCCATCACTACACATCACTGTCCATCACTATCCATCACTATCCATCACTACACATTACTGTCCGTAACTACACATCACTATCCATCACTACACATCACTGTCCATCACTACACATCACTGTCCATCACTACCCATCACTACACATCACTACCCATCACTATCCATCACTACACATCACTGTCCATAACTACCCATCACTATCCATCACTACACATCACTGTCCATCACTACACATCACTGTCCATCGCACATCACTACACATCACTATCCATTACTATCCATCACTACCCATCACTACACATCACTACACATCACTGTCCATCACTTCACATCACTGTCCATCACTACCCATCACTATCCA
>CALNXK010000612.1:0-27500 GCA_942486035.1 Porites lobata | reverse complement strand
CTCAAGAAATCAACTCTAGGGAAATTCGCCTACACTTGCCATTTTCAGCAAATTAGAATAAACGCGACAAAGATTGAAAAAAACGGGAATTCATTTTAAAACTGACGTTTTTGCTGCCGTTGCCGTCGTCGATGCTAAAGCTCCCTGTGCGGCGCGGACTGAACCTCGGTTTTGGCATACCCCTCATAACCCAATATCACAATAAAAAATAATCAATAAAACTTCTTATTCCAAAGTATAAGGCACATAAGTACATGATTTTTGTTGTTGCTATTTTTGTTTATTTTTTTTCCTCACGTAGAAGACTAAATCCTTCAACCATAGGGAAAGCCAATACGGTATCATCAGTCAAGTTATGTAATGCAGTTACAGCGTGCTGAAACTGCCAGACCTCAGTCCTGTAATATTATTACAGCTTAAAACTATAGTGGTCGTTTTTTAAGCAAAAAGAGCGTGTTTATTTGGAAGCACTTTTTAACATCTTCTTCTTTTTGTAAACACTTTTGTCTACATTTACGGTCATTTATTATATTTGAGGCTTCGACAACTAATCATTGTTCCCTAGTAGCAAAAACGCTTCTATGGAAGCGCATTTCCTTTCCAAAAACATTTTTTCAACTTCACTTTTACCTTTGACGTTGGCTGGTACTAAACTGTTAAACAATGGCAGAATCACAGAACTAATGGGAAGACAGTCGAACCTCACGTAAGCGACCACCAAAAATGTAAAGACTTAGTGGTCGCTTACGGGAGGTGGTCGCTTACAAGAATCGAACAACAAGGCGTCTTTTCCGAAAAGCGGTCCGGGCACATCTACTTTGTGGAAGATAATTAATGGCTAGTGATGTGTAGTGATGGATAGTAATGTATAGTGATGGATAGTTATGGATAGTAATGGACAGCGATGTGAAGTGATGCACAGTGATGTGTAGTGATGGACAGTGATGTGTAGTGATGGACAGTGATATGTAGTGATGGACAGTGATGTGTAGTGATGGACAGTGATGGGTAGTAATGGACAGTGATGTTTAGTGATGTGTAGTGATGGACAGTGATGTGTAGTGAAGGGTAGTGATGGAAAGTGATGGGTAGTGATGGACAGTGATGTGTAGTAATGGACAGCGATGTGAAGTGATGGATAGCGATGTGTAGTGATGGACAGTGATGTTTAGTGATGTGTAGTGATGTTTAGTGATGGATACTGATGTATAGTGATGGACAGTGACGTGTAGTGATGGACAGTGATGTGTAGTAATGGACAGCGATGTGAAGTGATGGATAGTGATGTGTAGTGATGGACAGTGATGTTTAGTGATGTGTAGTGATGTGTAGTGATGTTTAGTGAGACAGAGTTGGGTAGTGATGGATAGTGATGTGTAGTGATGGACAGTGATGTTTAGTGATGTGTAGTGATGGACAGTGATGTGTAGTGATAGATAGTGATGTGTAGTGATGGACAGTGATGTGTAGTAATGAACAGTGATGTGAAGTGATGGACTGTAATGTGTAGTGATGGATAGTGATGTGTAGTGATGGACAGTGATGTGTAGTGATGGATAGTGATGGGTAATGATTGATAGTGATGTGTAGTGATGGATAGTGATGTGTAGTGATGGATAGTGATGGGTAGTGATGGATAGTGATGGGTAGTGATGGATAGTGATGGGTAGTGATGGATAGTGATGGGTAGTGATGTGTAATGATGGGTGGTGATGTGTAGAGATGGATAGTGATGGGTAGTGATGGATAGTGATGTGTAGTGATGGATACTGATGGATAGTGATGGGTAGTGATGTGTAGTGATGGATAGTGATGGATAGTGATGTATAGTGATGTGTAGTGATGGATAGTAATGGATAGTGATGTGAAGTGATGGGTAGTGATGGGTAGTGATGGATAGGGATGGGTAGTAATGGATAGTGATGGGTAGTGATGGATAGTGATGGGTAGTGATGTGTAATGATGGGTGGTGATGTGTAGTGATGGATAGTGATGGGTAGTGATGGACAGTGATGGGTGGTGATGTGTAGTGATGGATAGTGATGGATAGTGATGTATAGTGATGTGTAGTGATGGATAGTGATGGGTAGTGATGTGTAGTGATGGGTAGTTATGGATAGTGATGGATAGTGATGTGTAATGATGGATAGTGATGGGTAGTGATGGGTGGTGATGGATAGTGATGTGTAGTGATGGGTAGTGATGGGTAGTGATGGGTAGTGATGTGCAGTGATGGATAGTGATAGGTAGTGATGTGTAGTGATGGGTAGTGATGGATAGTGATGGGTAGTGATGTGTAGAGATGGGTAGTGATGGGTAGTGATGGATAGTGATGGATAGTGATGGATACTGATCGATGGATAGTGATGGGTGGTGATGTGTAGTGATGGATAGTGATGGATAGTGATGTATAGTGATGTGTAGTGATTGATAGTAATGGATAGTGATGTGTAGTGATGGGTAGTGATGGGTAGTGATGGATAGGGATGGGTAGTAATGGATAGTGATGGGTAGTGATGGATAGTGATGGGTAGTGATGTGTAATGATGGGTGCTGATGTGTAGTGATGGATAGTGATGGGTAGTGATGGACAGTGATGTGTAGTGATGGATAGTGATGGGTAGTGATGTGTAGTGATGGGTAGTTATGGATAGTGATGGATAGTGATGGGTAGTGATGGGTAGTGATGTGCAGTGATGGATAGTGATAGGTAGTGATGTGTAGTGATGGGTAGTGATGGATAGTGATGGGTAGTGATGTGTAGAGATGGGTAGTGATGGGTAGTGATGGATAGTGATGGATAGTGATGGATACTGATCGATGGATAGTGATGGGTGGTGATGTGTAGTGATGGATAGTGATGGATAGTGATGTATAGTGATGTGTAGTGATGGATAGTAATGGATAGTGATGTGTAGTGATGGGTAGTGATGGGTAGTGATGGATAGGGATGGGTAGTAATGGATAGTGATGGGTAGTGATGGATAGTGATGGGTAGTGATGTGTAATGATGGGTGCTGATGTGTAGTGATGGATAGTGATGGGTAGTGATGGACAGTGATGTGTAGTGATGGATAGTGATGGGTAGTGATGTGTAGTGATGGGTAGTTATGGATAGTGATGGATAGTGATGTGTAATGATGGATAGTGATGGATAGTGATGGGTAGTGATGGATAGTGATGGGTAGTGATGGATAGTGATGGGTAGTGATGTGTAATGATGGGTGCTGATGTGTAGTGATGGATAGTGATGGGTAGTGATGGATAGTGATGTGTAGTGATGGATAGTGATGGGTAGTGATGTGTAGTGATGGGTAGTTATGGATAGTGATGGATAGTGATGTGTAATGATGGATAGTGATGGATAGTGATGGGTGGTGATGGATAGTGATGGGTAGTGATGGATAGTGATGGGTAGTGATGTGCAGTGATGGATAGTGATAGGTAGTGATGTGTAGTGATGGGTAGTGATGGGTAGTGATGTGCAGTGATGGATAGTGATGGGTAGTGATGTGTAGTGATGGGTAGTGATGGATAGTGATGGGTAGTGATGTGTAGAGATGGGTAGTGATGGGTAGTGATGGATAGTGATGGATACTGATGGATAGTGATGGGTGGTGATGTGTAGTGATGGATAGTGATGGATAGTGATGTATAGTGATGTGTAGTGATGGATAGTAATGGATAGTGATGTGTAGTGATGGGTAGTGATGGATAGTGATGTGTAGGATGGGTAGTGATGGGTAGTTATGGATAGTGATGGGTAGTGATGGATAGTGATGGGTGGTGATGTGTAGTGATGGATAGTGATGGATAGTGATGTGTAATGATGGGTAGTGATGTGTAGTGATGGGTAGTGATGTATAGTAATCTGTAGTAATATGTAGTGATGTGTAGTGATATGTAGTGATATGTAGTGATGTGTAGTGATATGTAGTGATATGTAGTGATGTGTAGTGACAGACAGTGATAGGTGGTGATTGGTAGTGATGCCTAGTTATGTTGAGTGACACATAGTTACACGTTACATGAAGATATTTTAGGCGGATTTTTTATATTTGTGTAGGAGAACACGGATTTATTACCGTGGTATGCTACGCGCACTAAACGAGGAGTAAAAAACAAGATAATGAAAAGGAAATGTGTTTGATGTTTTTTTCGATGCGGTGACATTACACCACAACATTTCGATGTGTGGCGGTTACCTTTGGATTTTTCCCAAAGAGGATTAAGCCTATGATTTCTTGACAACCTTTATTATTATATTTTTTTCGTTTTCTTGTTTTTGCTCAAAACAGACCGCAAAAGAATGATGACAATCTTTTGGAGTGGTGAAAAGGCCAGAAAAAAATCACTGGAAACAAAAAGCCAAAAAGTACCAAAAATACAGAATGACCATTTTAAATATATACAGTGAAACCTGTATTAAGTGGACACCCTCAGGGAATGCTGTAGTGTTCGCTTAATACAGGGTGTCCGCCTAATACAGGTTTCAATAGATAACGTCATACGAGGTGTCAAATGCCATTCAAATGAACAGTGGAAACGTTTAGAATACTCCCAGAGACTATGACGATATAAGTTTGCATTGATTTCTTTATTTTAGTGAACCAGTATCATAAACATAGATTGCAACTCAAATTTGAAGAAATCAGATGGGTGAAACAAGCTCTATACAAACAAAACGAAATAGAAAACATAACAGGGCTGCGAAACTAATCAAAGTTCTGCAAGTCACGTTTTTTACGGTAAAAAATGAAAATTTGTGGGTGGCAATCTTTCGCATTTCCGGTGTTTGGCGTGTTGGGTGGTGGAATTTCACTACAAGTGTCCGTTTAATACAGGTTGGAAACAATAGAAATGACCATTTCAGGTACTTTTTAGGTGTCCGCGTCCGCTTAATATAGGTGTCCGCTTAATAAAGGTTTGATTTAAAGTAAATAAGGGAAATAAATTTGGGGACTTCGGCTACTGTCCGCTTAATAGAGGGTGGCCGCTTAATACGGTGTCCGCTTAATACAGGTTTCACTGTAGTTACAAGAACAAATAAATATAATTTTCTGGATCCAAATCAAGTAAAATTATTTTACTGAGAATTCTTTTAAAATGATACGCAATTTCAGAAAAAAAGGCGTGGCCACGCGGTCCCCTCGGTCAATCCCTAAATCCCAAAATCTTTATCAAAACTTGATATGGGATCGAAGAAAGTAGACCGTTGGTCTTCCACTAAAACTACAATTAGACTTTCGATTAGACTGCTTCTTCTCGTTTCTAAGCTAAAGAGTCAAAATTAATAGTCAACTCAGCGCAACGCGCCTAGAGCTCATGAACTACTGTTGACTCATAGAAAATGTGAACTTGTCGTCTAAGTAGTAAATAGACAATGAGAAACTGTCCTTTTATTTTGTTAAACGGACTGACATTCAAAACAATACTTCTTAGTGCAAGTGCTCTTCTGTCGTTGTCCAGCTGCAGAACGCAAAAACACAGGGGTTTATAACCTTCCATACGAATTCATGCCCGTGGAGTAATCCCTATAACACGGAGGCGCTCCGTCCGAAAGGCGTACCCGTGATTTGAGGAGTTGAAAGGTATATTAGATCCGTTCAAGCATAAAACGTTAATTACTGCAAGGAACTTCAGAGGATAATAAATCATATATTGAAGGTCAAAAACAAAGATCTCTTCAGCAGCCGGTACTACTCCCTAGGTCACCCGGCCTATGTGTTTCGGGTCACGTGGTACGAGCGATTTTTCCGTCTTCGATACATCACTGAGAAGGCCTGGTAGAGCACCGTACAGGGATGAGGCGACTGCTGTTGTCTGAATAGGGCTTCCAGTTTTGATTGATGCAAAAAATATGACTAGCTTTCATCTCGAACAAAGAATAAATGAACGAATACATCTTAGGAAAACAGGAAACTTAAGGGAAAAAGGGCCGCGCGCGCTCGTTTGTCTCCGATTTGAGATCTTCAGAAAGAGGTTTTTATCATTGCACTTCGATCCGATCTCACACTTTATCTACATGCAAGTTCATGACGTATTCCGTAACTACCTTGCAAGAATGCTGGCATTTGACGGTAGCAGGAGTCTTCTGACAGTGGAAAACCGCTCCCAGCTCACTGTTATATTTTTCGATTGAAGTGAGAAAAATTCTCGTTCCATCTCTTACAAAAAATGGGGTAAGACGGACAATTTATTGGTGACTCAAAACTTGGCTCACAATTATTTCATCCCTTGTTTCAGTTCTTATCTGTTAGTCACTTCTAGTGCATGATACGTCCGCAGTCATAGGTACCCCAAGCTCACGAGTGAGAATCGTTGTTTCATAAAAGAATGATTATAAGCCGTCAACGGTAGAACGAAAACTCACTGGAATCACCCTGAAACGGCCAAAAATGCTAAAAAAAACACCATATTTTTAGACAAGGAGACAAGGTAAGGAATTCTGATGTATTTTTATTACTATTTTTGATTCTTAAATAACGATCGTTATGCAACAACGATTCTTTTTCGTGAGCTTGGGGTACCTGTGGTCATTGCTGTAAGCGATTTTGATTTTGGTTACATTCCTACTGTTGTGTGATGTGCGAAGTCGCGCGCGTGTATCAGGATTTGAGTACCGACCATGATTAGCCTAAAAAACAGCCATTGTGGATTTGCTACTCAGGATGAAAGTAAATTCAAAACGCACTTCCAGTAATTTGTTGTGTTTGTTGAGGTCAAAAACAAGGATCTCGCCGCTGCTTCGCATTTTAAGGTATACGTCTAAATCACGTCATTTCTCGCACGTCTCGCGCGTCTCCAGTACTAGTAAGTCTGTGCTCAGGCCCACGTAGCCTTTGGGAAGCCTGTGGAGGAGGCAGAAGAAAATACATTATAGCTAATTATATTTGCAGTTTTACATTTTTTGTGTGTTTTGGTTTTGGGTTGTTGATCCTCTTTGTCGATTTCTGATTTTGTTATATTTAATTCTGATCTGTCACAGTTACCGTTTTAGGCTTTTTGTGTCTTTCCCTTTTGGGTAATGTATTAATTCCGTTTCGGGAATTGTGTTCCTGTTTTCTGGTTGTGGATTTGTCTTGTTTTCGCTATTAGCTTACCGTTTTGGCTCGTGTGCTTCGGTTTTGGGTTTGAGGCTTTCTGTTTTTCTGTTTTGTTTCTATCGGCCACAGTATAAATTAAATCGTTATTCACTGGCATCTAAACTGCAAACCACTGAAGACAACTTTACGAGACAGAGAATTTCCCGAGGAGATTTTACTGAACTCCTTTTACAGGTAGGAAAGATGCTCGCTCAATTTGGAATTTTCCGAACCTGAGAAGATATTGAAAATGTTTTTTTGGTCACGTTCCGCTGTACGTAGTTTCCTTAATTTCCTATCTTCTCCGGCTTTTTTATCCCTGGAAATAACTTTTAATTTAGCCTAGGTTGCGACAGCGAATCAAAGTATGTTTGTCCGATAATTTGTAGGGTGTCCCGGACTCGGCGTTTAGTTCTGACTGGCGTTTCAAGTAAAACTTTTAAAGTTTGTTTAAATTATCTTTCCTTGTTATTTCTTACACTGTAGGTGTTGGAGTTTTTAATGTTTTTTAATGTTTTTTAATGTTCTTCAAAATATTGTTTTTTACTGATACATAAAATTGTGCCTCTTTCAGGAAGAGATAAATTATATATCCCAATCAGAGGTACAACCATTTATCCAATTTCAAGGTTCCTGACCTTACTACGGTTTTCTTTGGTCTCCTTTCATCAAGAATTGGTAAGTTTTTGAAAAATAAAAATTTATTTGATTGATTGATATCGCATTTCTCTTTCCTGTAAGGGGCGTTCCCACCACTACTATGTAGATTCTGGCCATGGCCGGGTGCGTAAATTTGGGGACAGGGCAGCGAACCTCTGTTGATTATCTGAAGACACTTTAACTAATTTGAATTGTACCTCATTTCAGGGAGAGCTGAATTATTTCAAGCGGATCATTGTGTCCAAGGTTCGAGACGTACGAGCTGTTTCCCTTCATCTGTAACTGGTACGTTTTAAATAAACATACCTTTAGCCGCGTGCAGCATCATTGCATGGTTAGGTCCCTTCAGCATAGAGGCAACCGAGGCAGTTGCCATGGATATAATTTTGAAGTTTCTTGTTTATCTTGCAAAAAATATTTCGCTAAGACGATATATCCTGAAGAAAACAAATTTAGATTTCTTTTAGATATTTCCTTGGAAAGGATATTTGTCTGGCTGGGGACTATATGTGTGGTCTAAGTACTCATATTCATGCAGTTTAAAGCCTTTTATAGAAAGATCCGTCCATGTCATATATTACTTAAAACAAAAGTGGTATAGATAAAACGAATTGGTCTGTACGACAGTGAAATCTAGGGATGATCTCATACTATTGTTTATAAAGTTAAGTTTGTCTGTAACAAGATAATACACATTTAAGTTACCTGTCATCTGAATATGATTCTGAAACTCGTTTCAGATAGAGCGGAGAGCTGGAGCCAGAATCTTAAGCTGATCTTTGAGAGGTTTGTGGTGATTAAAAATAATTGTTTTGTCTATTTTGTACAAATTGGCATTTGTTTATTTTTCATTTCATAGCAGTTATGTTGTTTGTTTTGTAATGTCACTTTTTAAGACTACAGCCCTTCCTGTGTGTATTTGCAAACGACGGTTAGCTCGCTTAAGGTCATTATGTACCCTGATTCTCAAACCGTATGAGCTTGCTTGCTCTCGTTCCTTCCCCCCACCCCTCCCTCCTTTCCCCCTTCCTTCACTTCCCCCGAGTCGTTTATATTTATTCTGGAATGTTTATCTATGTATGTGCTTCAGGTTACTCGTAGAACATAATTGTAGCCATTTAATGTTTCTGAGAACATGTCTCCAATCATCAGACAATGTATTAATAGCAAACTGCTAAGCATTATCTGTAGAAATTGAAAATAGGCTACCAGAAATCGAATTCGAAGGTCACCTTCACCAGAGAGTTTTTTATTTATTAATTCTATTTGGGGCCATTTCTATACCAGCGCCAACACTCAAATTGAGAAGAAGTTTCATGCTTTTTAGTTTTACTCTTGGTTCAACGTACAGTCATTAGGCACTTAAATTAAACTCTGGATGTAACTTGGTAGGCGGACACATCGTATCTTGTAACCTGTTTTTATAAGAGAGCACATTAAAGCAATGTCCAGGCGGTCAACCCGTTTTTAGGTCTATAAACGCAAATGCGTGTTTACAGCTACCCATATGCGAACAATATTTATCATTTATTCATTGACTGTTTAATTGACAATTTAACTGTAATCACGCGTGGAAGCCGGAACAAACCTGGACTAATTTCATTTTATAATCCGAGCACCAATCTCCTCTCCGTCCCCTAGTCGCCCGTAGGAAGAACTGACACTTAAACTATTCATTTAGAAGCAAAAATTATCTATTCAAGTTTTTGCTGAACAATTCATCTTTTGTTATCTTTAGATTGATTCGCCGAAGCGAAGAAAAGGGAGAAGAAGAGGGGGATTTTGCCAACAAACGATTGTAAGTTCCTGACTTTTGAAAAAATTTTTATCTAAAAGTTGCGTTATAGCTGGTTCTGTTAAAACGGTCGCCACATTCTCTTAAAGTGATCTTCTCTCTGTTAGAGAAACTGACGATGATGAAATGATGAAACTGATCCTGAAATATAATTAAAAACAGCTTTTCTCAAAATTTGCAGAAATGGAAAGTAATATAATGATCAAACATTTCGTATACACAAAAAATTGCAATCAATATTAATTTGCAACCTCAACCCTAGTGACTGCCACCAATGGTTTGTCAGGAAAGCTTTGCACAGTAGTGTACATACTAGGATAAGAAATATACTGTATTTTTCATGTTACAGTTAAATTTTGGTAATCACGTGACCGTACGCCAGTCCGTCCGCACCACAAGAAAACCAATGTGTAATGTCAAACCTTCTATCTAGTGTGGGAACCTGTAACCTGTGTTTCACTTGATAATAGACATACATAATATATAGATTTAGCCAGGGCTAAAGGCTAAGCTCCTGTTAATAAATTCATTATTTAAATCAAACAATAAACTTGTAATCCACAAAACAGTTAACTTTAGGGCAGATCCATGTGACTTTTGAGGTAAAAGCTAAGTGATTTTAGAGAAAAAATAATTTGCAAACAGTCCAAAAGTAAAACAAATCTTAGATCGAGTTGATAGTCTTATTTGTACACCCAAAAAACGGCAATCATGCACCTTTGATCACAGTAGATTAGGTCTGGAAAACAAATTCTTCCCAAACAAAATAACACAGTCACCCACCTACACCACCTTTATTTTATAGGGTTAATCGGACAGCTCCGAAATATAATTTTAAAGGCCAGTTATAAGACGCGATAGCCAATTTACACGCTCTCCTCTGTCTAAAAGGGAGACCAAAATTAAAAATCAGGCCCGATTTTTTGTGTTCGACAAGTTTACTTTACAAACTCTTGCCGACAAATCTGATGGCCTGTAAACCAGCCTTTTATACTTTTTATACATCACATATGAGGTAAACAGTACTATCAGGTGCTCTTTGTTTATCGTACAGACTTCGGACAGTTGAATTGGGTTGTTTTTCATTTTTCACAATTTTGCAAGACAAATTGCACTCATTCAATTATCACGACGATCGAAGGACGCGCTAACCCTTGCACAACAAATTATAGAAGTGAACCATTATAAAACGTTTTCATGAAGAAAATACCACGATTTCAGTGAGATCAATCTGCTCCTATGTATATATTGTGCAGGGTAATAATGAGCTTTTAGCGAAAACGTTCAAAAAAGCCTAGTATTTTTATTTAACTTTAAAATTTCCCTATACGGGCAGCCGGTTCTAAATAGAGTTACGCTTCAATATAAGAAAGAATTTATTATGTTTAACTTTTTTATGGTTTTATTATGTGTCATCATTAAACGCGTTTGATACGCGGGGCATTTTGAGTACGCCTGCATGCGATGTTCATGTACGACTGAAAAAAAAAACGGCATTGCGATTTTAAAAAATTGCGAAAGAGACTACTAACAATCAAGACAAGAAATATAATTCGGTGAAACATTTACAGAGACAACAATTGTTATTTACGAAGACAAGTATTGAGAGTGAAGTGTTTCTGAAAATCCTGACGGTCATATAAAAAGCCTTGCAGATATAAACCGACCTTCAGGTGTTTGCTACTTTTTCAATATGAACTCGAGGCAAGAATATCGCTCAAAGCTTTCCTTTTTTACAACCAACATTCTTCAGAACGTTTTCCCTCTGTTTGCAGTCAGAAAATATGTAAAGGCTTTTAAAGTTCTGTATATCAAACCTGGCATGATACTAGGTCAGATCATTGTCTCAAATCTTAAAAACTTGCCGCAAAAAACTACGCTGGACTTTATGAAATTACCAGGAAAAAAAAAACATCAAATGCAATAATTACTCAGGCTTACCAGTCGAGATGCAGCTCCTGAAGGCCACCAAGTAAGGCCAGAATCGCCTCAGACTTTTCAACCCTCCTACGCATCCAGCAAGGTTAGGTAGAGGCTCATTTTTGAAAACGATGCCATCAGAAGACGGATTTCCGATGACTCGGAAAAGCGGCGCATTTCTCAACCAAAAACCCAATAAACAAACCAGCCAAGAATAACAAAAGAATCTTGATAGCAGCTGTCTTTCATTTTGTACAAGAATCAGATGACAGAAAACTATCAGCTTCAGCTATCACTAAATAAGTTTCCAGATAATGCATAAACTTTCCGCATGAACCAACCTGTCAAATTTTGAGCAATCAGAGCATGAAAACGGGACGAAGAGCGTGACCAATAAGCGACCATGGTGAGAAAAGCCAAAAGCAACTGCCTTCCCGCCTGTAAAAAGTGGCTGAATTTTCGCGTCCGGAGTCAATCAAAATGTTAATAGACCGACTCATTAACACAACTTTTTCCCTTGAAGTTTAAAAACTTGAACTTGAGCTTCATTTGAAAACTAGTAAGTTGTCAGGGGATAACTTCAAACCAACACTCAAACAAAATGAGTCGACACCTGAGCCTGCGATACGGTAATGTGATACTGGTCAGAAGATACCCTGTTTTGACAGCTGTCAGTTGGCCACAACATGAATGTGCAATACCAGGCTGCAGGCTCCCATACTAGCTACAAGGTGTGAAATTTAACATTGGTTTCCCTGTAGTGCGGACGGACGGTCGGGCGTACGATCACGTGACTACCAAATTTTCTCACATGGATAGATAACCAAATTTTCTTAGCTATGGGGCTCTACCCGCGCGCGTGAAGCTCCGCTATTATGGTCAATTGAGAACTCTCAAAAAGTTAATGAAGTTAAACAACGACTGTCAATGCAGCGTGAATCTTTTTACTATATACTGTGCTGGGCTTAATAATGACTAACATTGCAGGAGCATAGCGTCCATATGCGCACATACGCCCGTGCGTACAGCCGAAATCTGGAAAAAAGAATGTTTTTAAATTTCCTGAAAGCATTTTTATCATTTAATCGCATGACTTATTTACTTTTTCGTATTAATGGGTGTCTTTGTTTGAATATTTCCTTTATCCTTTTCTTATTTCATAAACGGACGGCAAGAAGCGTTTTAGTGGGATGGAAAACGAAAAAAATGTACCCTTCCCTGCCCCCCTACTGCATTGTTCTTCGTACCTATTTACTAAAAATGTTATGCGGGAAACGCAAGAAATGGCATTTCTGAGACTTTCAATTAAAAACATTCTGGGAAACATTCGCCCAGACTCCCTATTTTGGAGTGCGCGTACATCTTCAAAATCTCTCGCTATGGCCCTTCATGCCCCGAAACGATTTTCTGAAGATGATCCAAAGGTCCCAAAGATAGTGTACAGTTCGTTGGTGATTCAACATTTCAAAGTCACTGATAGTGGCCCTGACAAAAAGGGTTAAAATTGAGCATTTGGGCTATTTTGTCTAAAACATTGAACCACAGGTCTCAAGACTTAAAACTCGTTTTATTCAACTACCTGTTGATACAGGGGCACCCAACGACTGTTTTTGTAAAATATGTGTTTGGAGAAGCAAATATTGCGTAGAATTTTCTTTTGCTTGAGGACGGCTAAAAATTTCTAAATGAACGTTCCATTTATGTTCAATTTTCGAAGCTTATCTAACAAATTCCATAAGATTTTCTGAAGTTTAATTTTTCATATTTTACTACCCAGGTTACACTATTTTTCTTAGAAAAAGGAAACCTAAAATTTTCGGATTCTAAAATGTGATGGAGAGAAGAATCAGAAAAATTCTCCCTTTCGTTAAACGTTAAATTGCACCTAAAATTTTCGGGAAAATAATACTGAAGTCCTCGTTATTTCGAAAAGACTTAAGTTCCCCTAGGATGACCAAACAGATTAAAATTTTGTAGCGCCGCTTAGAATGTATTTCTAGACATCTAATAACGTTTTTTGGAGGAAACCGTCGTTGGGTGCCGCTGTTGATAGACAGCAGTACGGTACTTGGGACTTGTACTTAGTGATGTTATCCTGGTAACTTCAAGATCTTTGCTGTTTAAAGAAAACAATGTAGCGTGTTATATACAGGGGAAGTGGAGGAGGGGGAAGAGCTACTCACTGTACATTCTCTTAAGGTGGCTCGATGGGGTTTTTCAGGGTTAATACCTCCCATGTTTGAGCATTAACTACGTCACAACTGACAAAAACTGTATCAGATAAAGATGAAAATCTTGTCATGATCAGCCGGGTTACATTGACATAACTACAGGAACTACAAAGACTACAGGCAGCACAGTAACTGTACTAGAATAACTACACAACTGCTATCGTACCTGTGACGTCATCGACATGTAAGGCCATGTACGTCTCAGGACATTACACGTAAGGCTTACATGAAGTTCCTACCAACTTTTCGACCGAAATAGTTCAAATCAGGACCTTTGCAATCTATGAGAGCGTATAGATATTTTGGGATGAAGTATTTGTGGTTAGAAATTCAGTATTCAGTATTCAGTATTCGCCGTTATCTTTAGAAAACGAAGCGATTTTGAAATGCAGTTCTGGCTCATAGTACTTTCATTCACTTTTAGACGTGTTTCTAAGTAGCATGGGAACGTCTTAAGCCTTTCGTAAGAAAGAGGGATTTGATAATACATTGAGGTGCTCTTATTGGCGTTTTCTAAATATTTTGGTCTACTTTAACAAATGAACAAATAAATTTGAAACCGCTCGATAAATATTTTTAAAAATTTGAGATTATCGAGATTAACCATCATTTTATATGACCCTTCAGCTTCAATGTTATTGATAACTTGTAAGGTAATAAAATAAGGACTTCAATTCGCTATTTTACTTTGTCGAAAATTTCGTGTTTACAAGTGAAAGTTTCTCATTGTTTAGGGGGTACTGTCTCCAAGTTTCATATTTTAAAGCAAAGCAATAACTAAGATTTCTGCATATTTCAAATGCATTGTTAGTTAGTGCCGTTAATGTAAACATAAAACTTGGAGACAATACCCGGAATAGTTAGATGCAAACTGTACCCTCACGGCGGTGACAATTATTACGGAAAAGCAAAAAGGATCCAGTATGAAGCCATTTTGTGATCTGCATCAAAAACAAAACGCCAGTTTAGGTCCCGTCCACACGAATCTTGCTATTTTTGAAACCCCATTTTTTTTACACAAATCGGCCATTCGTTCACAAGAAACCAGTAGATCCACTATCCAAGAAGGCATCTTGTTGAAACCCCCCTCCAGAGACAGGTTTGAGACCCCCTCCACACGAATCAGGGTAAAAAATACATATAATTGTGCAGTTACAAAAATAACCCGATTGGTGTAGACGGGACTTTAATTTAAGCCGTTAAAAAGCGTATTCTAAGAGAGAAAACAATAGATCGTTTACTCACGTACCAAGTGGTTATGAAAATTTCTTGGATAAACAAAAACTTTCACGTAAGAAAATAGTTCAATCCTCACGTGACTGTTTCGGTACCACTGACATTGCTCCCGTTTCTCACCTTTGGTTGGCCATTGTTTTAATTAAAAAAAGATGTTCGCAAGGGCATCAGTAAGATTAAAATATGTGGGTTAGAGTGCAGAAGGTTTTAAATTTTTGTCTGTCCGATCCAGAAAACTAATTTCCGTTGAACATGTGTTAGAAAGCACTTTTCTGCATTTTCTTCACATTAACGCGCGCAACTCTAAAGAAAACAGAAAAGTGGCAGACAGGAAATAATGATAACTTTACATATTCCTTTTCTAGGTATATTACCATCAAGGAACAGCCACACTTTTCATACAGGAACTGCTAAATGACTGAAAGGAATAGAATAGAGTACCACAAGCAACAACTAAACTTTGCTAAAAAAGTCGGCGACAGGGCCGGACAAGGACGTGCCTATGGCAATCTCGGCAATGCTTATGACAGCCTTGGCCAATTCCAACAAGCAATAGAGTACCACAAGCAAGACCTGAGCATTGCAATAGAAGTCGGCGACAGGGCCGGACAAGGACGTGCCTATTGCAATCTCGGCATTGCTTATCACTGCCTTGGCCAATTCCAACAAGCAATAGAGTACCACAAGCAAGACCTGAGCATTGCAATAGAAGTCGGCGACAGGGCCGGACAAGGACGTGCCTATGGCAATCTCGGCATTGCTTATCAATCTCGCCTTGGCCAATTCCAACAAGCAATAGAGTACCACAAGCAAGACCTGAGCATTGCAATAGAAGTCGGCGACAGGGCCGGACAAGGACGTGCCTATGGAATCTCGGCAATGCTTATCAATCCCTATTTCAACAAGCAATAGAGTCCACGGCAATGCTTCGGCGATCACATGCCTATTGCAATCTCGGCCAATTCCAACAAGCAATAGAGTACCACAAGCAACACCTGAGCATTGCAATAGAAGTCGGCGACAGGGCCGGACAAGGACGTGCCTATGGCAATCTCGGCAATGCTTATCAATCCCTTGGCCAATTCCAACAAGCAATAGAGTACCACAAGCAACGCCTGAGCATTGCAATAGAAGTCGGCGACAGGGCCGGACAAGGACGTGCCTATGGCAATCTCGGCAATGCTTATCGCAGCCTTGGCCAATTCCAACAAGCAATAGAGTACCACAAGCAACACCTGAGCATTGCAATAGAAGTCGGCGACAGGGCCGGACAAGGACGTGCCTATGGCAATCTCGGCAATGCTTATCAATCCCTTGGCCAATTCCAACAAGCAATAGAGTACCACAAGCAACACCTGAGCATTGCAATAGAAGTCGGCGACAGGGCCGGACAAGGACGTGCCTATGGCAATCTCGGCAATGCTTATCAATGCCTTGGCCAATTCCAACAAGCAATAGAGTACCACAAGCAACACCTGAGCATTGCAATAGAAGTCGGCGACAGGGCCGGACAAGGACGTGCCTATGGCAATCTCGGCATTGCTTATCAATGCCTTGGCCAATTCCAACAAGCAATAGAGTACCACAAGCAACACCTGAGCATTGCAATAGAAGTCGGCGACAGGGCCGGACAAGGACGTGCCTATGGCAATCTCGGCAATGCTTATCAATCCCAATTCAACAAGCAATTCCAACAAGCAATAGAGTACCACAAGCAACACCTGAGCATTGCAATAGAAGTCGGCGACAGGGCCGGACAAGGACGTGCCTATGGCAATCTCGGCAATGCTTATCAATCCCTTGGCCAATTCCAACAAGCAATAGAGTACCACAAGCAACACCTGAGCATTGCAATAGAAGTCGGCGACAGGGGACAAGGACGGACAAGGACGTGCCTATTCCAACAATCTCGGCAATGCATTAATAGAATCCGACAGGGCCGGACAAGGACGGCCAATTCCAACAAGCAATTCCAGAGTACCACAAGCAACACCTGAGCATTGCAATAGAAGTCGGCGACAGGGCCGGACAAGGAGGGCTTATCGCAGACTTGGTCAATTCCAACAAGCAATAGAGTACCAGGGAGCATTGCAATAGGACAGGGCCGGACAAGGACGTGCCTATGGCAATCTCGGCAATGCTTATTTATCCTTCGAGGACTTCAAACAATCATGGGAACACCACAAGAAAAGCCTTAGCATTGCAATAGAAGTCGGCGACAGGAATGAAGAAGGAAGGGCCTATGGCGGTCTCGGCTTAGTTTGTAAATCCCTCGGCGACTTCCAAGGAGCAATAGAGCATTATAAGCAAAGCCTAAGCATTGCTAAGGAAGTGGGCAACAGGTCCCGAGAGGGATATACTTATGACAATCTCGGCTGTGCTTATTTATCCCTTGAACAATTCCAACAAGCAATCGAGTACTACAAGCAACAGCTCAAAATTGCTAAGGAAGTGGCTGACATGTTCCTAGAAGGACGTGCCTATCAGTACTTGGGTATGGCTCATATGTTGTTAGGTTCTCTGGATGAGGCTGTAGGTAATTTCAAATTCAGCGTAAAAGCGTTTGATACTATTAGGGCTAGTTTCATTTCGGAAGATACATTGAAAATAAGTTTTCATGAGCTTTACGTATCTAGCTATCGTTATTTATGTCGAGTTCTTATAGCGCTTCAAAAGACGGATGAGGCTTTGTACTCGGCCGAACGGGGACGAGCAGCAGCTTTGCTAGATGCCTTGAAAATAAAGTATGGCCTTACATTCCTTTCGCCCATTTCAAATGAAACTGAGGAAGATTTCGCATGCATTTCAAGGAACATATCTGTTTTGACAATGTTTATTGCATTGGACGAAGAAACAATAAACTTGTGGGTACTGGGAAAGAAAACCAACGCTATTTTTAGGGAATCAGTACTAAATAGTGGAAGTGCACACGAAGATCCCTTTGATGCACTTTTGAAAGCTTCTTTGAAAAAAATTGGGGCTGGCAGAGATGTTAGATGCGAGAATCGGTCACTTGATGTTTTAAGCGATAAGTCAACTTCCAGTACTCTTGGTGATGATAAAATATCGATTCCATCGCACGAGAATATCGACTGGTTACAGCCATTGCATGATATAGTTTTTGGTCCCACTGAAGACTTACTTGATGGCGAGGAACTGGTTGTAGTTCCTGACGGCGCTTTGTGTTTAGCTCCATGGACAGCCCTAAGTGAAACTTTAAGGATCCGTATTATTCCCTCACTGACAAGTTTGAAAGTAATAAGAGATTCTTCAAGTGAATACCACAGTAAAACTGGCGCCCTGCTTGTTGGAGATCCATGTTTGAGGAAAGTTACAAATAAAAGAGATATTCCCATTTATGATCAACTGAAGTTCGCAAAAAAAGAGGTGGAGATGATTGGAAAACTTCTTAACAGCCAACCACTCACAGGGGAAGCTGCAACCAAAGAAGAGGTGTTTCGGAGAATAGATTCAGTCGCTTTGATTCACATTGCAGCACACGGAGGAAAGGAAACTGGTGAAATTGCTTTGGCTCCCAACCCCGGGTGGCAATCCAAGACTCGTATCCCTACGGAAGAGGACTACATGTTGAAAATGTCTGATTTACAGGCCATTAAGCTGACAGCGAGGCTAGTTGGTTCTTAGTTGCTGCCATAGTGGTCAAGGAGAGGTCTCGTCTGAGGGTGTGGTCGGTATGGCAAGGGCTTTCTTGTTTGCTGGTGCTCGTTCTGTGCTGGCGTCACTCTGGGCAATTGATGACGAAGCCACAATGGTTTTTATGGAATGTTTCTACCAACACCTGAGAGTTGGAGAAAGTGCCAGTACTGCTCTGCAGAAGGCCATGAAATGCCTTCGAGATTCGGACGACTTTTCCGCCCCAAAGTACTGGGCTCCATTTGTGCTGATTGGCGATGATGTCACGATAGAATTTGATGAAACCGTTGAGAAAGCTGTAAGTACAGACTTTTCTTTTGTTTTAGATTACTTAGGGTTTTAATATATTAAATAAGGGTTAAGTTTTTATTGTTCTCAAATTAAAATGTAAAGGAACTGAAAAATTAAATAAAATAAGACTTAGTGTGAATAATATTGACAAAAATAATATGGATGGTTGGTTGATGTGAAATCATTCTGGATTTACGTAATCAGATTTATTTCTGTAATACAAAACTGTTTAAAAACGTTTGTTGAACGCTAGGGACCTTTCAATAATCATAATTAAGTACAAAATCAGTATTCACTGTAAATGGCTGTTACCGTGACATACTGGCTCTGAATTATGCGTTTAGAATTCTTTTTTTTTCCTTACATTTTAGTTTGAACTACCATTAAGCCATCATTTTAATTTACCCGATTCAAAAGAGAAATGTTATATTCGTCCAATTAGGATTTGTTGTGAGCAGAAAAGGAGGTAAAATAGGAAGAAAATAGACCCATAATTGTTCTAAAAACCCATTTTTGTGTACACAACATATAGCTAGATAATACAAGTAGCTCTAACATACTCTCTTGTTGTAAAATAATGAAAAGTTTTGAGCTCCTGCCCAACTTTGATTTTACATTCGTCTCATCCTTGCTATACTGTAATCTACGGCTTTTTATCTTAAAACCTCTATAGAACGAGTAGTATTGAGGCCGTGATTTCGCTGTTCAAGCGTATTAATTAATCAAATGTTACTTTATTTACAGGGGCCGTGCTGTTTTCTGTGAGATGTCAAAGAAAGAGTACTGCTGAATCAAAGGAACATTATAATATCAAAGTCTTATTTTCCCTGAGGAAAAAAGGTTTCGAGTAACCGTAGAAAGTGAATATTATACTATTTTACTCCCTAAAACTATTGCAGCGAGGCAGAATTAGCCGATAGAAAAATTTTTCTTCCTTTAATGATGTTGAAATATGTTTCTCAAATAGTATTCACTTACGCACGTGTTCCTCCAGTTAATCATTGCGTTAGAACAAATCTATAGAGCATAAAATATCTACAGTTTTGGACCGTTGATTTTGCTATATATTCTTATACTTTACATATAGTTAAAAGTATTTTACGTAAAATTTAGTTTTTTCAGCGTTAACTCTCGGGAGTTTACCCTGAAAGTGTTAAAATCGGTTTCCTAAATGATTTTTCATACCTTAGCTTGTTGTGCTTAGTGTAACATTTTGTTTGCGTAACAACTAAGGAAATTGGCAAATTGACGGAAAATTTACTTCGTCCAGACAAATAAATATGCCTTTTTGTCAAAGGATAATACATTCACGAACTTCAAACGCTAAAGTTTGGCCTAGTGGATGACGTTGGATGGAAGGCCAAAACGGGTTATAAACGGAAGCGTCTCCAAACTAAAGTGCATCGCAACAGATTAGTCAGGGGCACCTAACGACCGTTTTCTAGGAAATGTCTGTTCGAAGCTCTCTAGTATGCCTAAAATTTTTATAGCGATGTGAATTATTCATTTATATTGCTTTTAAAACACCCCAGGAAGTCTATAAAGAGGCATTTCAGAGCTGATTTTCGTGATAAAGCTGTCGTTGGGTGCGCCTGATTAGTAAGTTAGTAAATACCATTTGAGTTAAAACTGTAACCTCTATTCCTTGAGTGACATAGAAGTTATAAGCGCGTCCTGAAGGGGTAAAATAGGAACTGGGATTTCTTTTTTTTTGGACTGGGAAAATGGGATTTACTGCGCTGGGAAAGGCATGAACAATTTAAAAAATGGCAGTGTGGCTTCTCTTCTTTAGAGGACTTGGACTCAATCATTTGACACAATTTTGCACAAATAAGCCTACTTTTGAAAATGGAGAAATCCAATCATGCATCAGTAAACCAAAGTATAGCAATGCATAAATGAAGTTCTGTCAGCTTCCCTGTTCAATGGTTTGTTGTCGCTGAAATGACATGCCCATTTGAGAAAGATCAAAATGGCGTCTGACTTAAAAAATGTTTCCCGCACTTTGTACAATTATGGTCTTCGAAATGTTTGAGTTCAGCAAACAACTTGAATGCGGTAATCCGCACAGAAAATTGCGAACTATAATCTTTAACTGATTTCGACTGAACCGTGACAACTACTGACGCGGCGAAGTAGAGATAGTGCGTGAGTCGGATGAAGATGTTGAAAGTGAGATTGAGAGAAGTATTTTTAATATAGTTGTGCCAACAAGAGTTGCAAGAGAAAGATTGTTCACTTGCCGGCAAACAACCACTGGGAATGGGATTTGGTATACCCCCCTTCATGACCCTCTTATAATATTGTTGTTATCTTATATAAGTACCCGAACTGTGGTTCAGATAGTTCATTTGCTTGATAACAGTGATACTCTTTTTTAATGTTTTATTGACTGGAGAACCTAATTTTTTGTAAAAGTAAGGCTGTGCATTGATCAAACAGTTCAGTCTTAGAGCACTTGTTCACCATCGTTCCGTGGTTAGGCGCTAAGAAGTTATATGTACCTCAATCTTTTAAGCTGGGATTATTCTAGCAGGAATCTGACGAATTTTTAGCTACCTGAAGGTGGGGTGTTTTCCAGGCCAATGACGTAAAGCATGGCCATGGTTATTTTAAGAAGCGGCTCCGCATTCATTTACGTTATTACGTCGACTTGATTACGTCAACTGCTTGTAGCTAATCTGGGCAAGTTGCGTGATACAGTGTTCAGTTTCTGACGTAACTTTCAGCCTTGTTATGTTGTACTACTAAATATAAAGTAAACGAGACTGAAGTATTACTGTGACTGTTGATGTCCAAGATGTAAAAAAGCTTTCTGAAAAAAACCCTTCCCCTTAAACACTGACCTCCGAGGTCAATATTTGATTAGGAAACCACAAGCCACTTCTTCCTGTCCCTTCGCTGAGGCTTTTTAAAAAGTTCCGATGCTGCAAGTTTTTTTTAAATTGGTCATCACCCTCTCCCCCCATCCCCCATCCTCGGCCTAGGTTACAACTGTTTTTCATCTGATCGGGTAAATAACAGAATGCTCCAGTCTGATTAATTTTTATCAGCCTTCATTTTTTGCTTATAAAGCACCAAAACTGTATGATTTGACGTTTCCGATTACAGATATAAGATGTTTTGGTTCCAAGAGGCAGAATGACCTCCGGATCTCTTTTTCGTCAATTAGATGAGCGCCGTGACTGTCACCGATTTGTACGCCCTATATCCCCCCACACCTTGTTTGAGTCACTTTCAGCTTCAAGAAGGTACTACTGGGCCATTTCGTAGCCCATTGGTGTGTTACCGTGTTTTTAGTGTTGGATGTTTCATCAGTTGACCGCCTGATACACACAGCATATATCTAGTACTCCCATACTAGGCCTTAAAAAAATACTATACTAAAAATACCATACTAAAAAAAAACAATCAGAAGAATAAAAACAAAAAACAAAAGAAACGAAATAACTAAGACATAGGAACTCAAAGGTAAAGAACATAATGCTTCTGTTATTAATCAAGACAAAAAAACCTCTGTTTATTTGCTTGTTTTTGTTTACTTTTACGCGCGGAGTAATGAATCCTTGAGACCAGATAAGAGAAGCGCGACCTTATCATGAGCGTGATATTAGCTCAAAGTCTGACTTCAATACGAAGGCAAATCAACGCAAACGTAAGGCTATTATATATTGTAAACTAAACACGCACTGAACCCTCGGGTGTACACGCAAAGTCATACCCCCACCGTGGTACAAGGGGTAGGGGGAGGTGGCGGTTGATGGAACCCCTCCCCTGCATTATAATAAAAAGTGGCAAATCCTTGATAAATAAGATGAAGAAAAGAGGACCCAAAATAGATCCTTGTGGTACTCCATGGTTTACACACGCCAAAGACGATTCCTTGCCATCAATGCAGACCAGCTGACGTCTACCAGAAAGATAAGAATGACACCAATTATATGCTCTGTTCGTAACGCCATGAGCCAGGACTCGAGCCAGGACTCGAGCAAGGACTTCGAGCCTGGACTCAAGTTAGGACTTTTCTAATCTTTCTGTAAGCAAAATAAATAAATAAATAAATAAAAATAATTAATAAACAAATAAACGAAAGTTTTAAAAAAAGCAACAAAAAGGACTCCTAACCTAACTCGTAACCTCCTAATCCTACCACTAATCCTAACCCTAACCCTAATACTAGCCCTAACCCTAACCTAACCCTAACCCTAACTCGAGCTTTCCTTCCATGATTGCCACAAAAACCCTCCTCTTAATGGTCATGGGACTTGCAGGACGTGAAAATGGCGAGAAAGCGAAAAATTGTCGAGTCCTGGCTCGGTATATAGGCGTCCTCCTCTAATTTCAGCCATAATAAATTGTGGTCGACCATGTCGAACGCATTACAGTAGTCAACAAGTAATACTCCACTGACTCTGCTGTTGTCCAAAATTAATAAGAGCCCATCAACTTTTTTAATCAGAGCAGTCTAGGAACCATGATGCTTACAAAAACCGGACTGTCTAGAATAAATCAAGTTGTTCATTAACGAATCACATGGTTGACCCAATGGGGTACATCCCTGCTGCCACGACTTCAGCAAAAAAAGGAAAGGCGACCTTGAACTCAACCAGTTTTTCAATCGCTTCTTTGCGACGAATGAAGAGAGCGGAAACCTGGGAAACCATAGCGAAGCAAATACACATCAAGGACATGGCCAATATGAACTTCATGTCTTTTGGCTGAGAAAAAATGTTGTAAGAATACAATTCAATATTATATTGTTGACAAAAAAAGTAGGACTGAGTAAGAATCTTTGAGTGTTCTGTTTATAATTAGCTACCCTGGGAGCAGAGGCTCAAGCCATGCAAGAGAGGAACCTCTACTCGCAGGGTAGCTAATTATAAACAGAACAGCAAAAACCTCTCAGAAGCATCTAGCGACTGTTTTCTGTAAAATAATTGTTCGGAAAAGCAAACATGACCTAGAATTTTTCATTACTTGAGGACGGCTAAAAATGTCACTCCCCATGTTAGGCTATTTTTCGTAGAAAAAAGAAACCTAAGATTTTCTTATTAAAAAATGTAATGGAGAAAGAAAACAGAAAATTGCTCACTTTGGTAAAACGTTATATTACATCTAAAATTATCGGGAAAATACTGAAGCCTTTGTAATTTGGAAAAGACTCAAGTTCCCCTAGGATGACCGAACAGATATAAATCTTATAGCGCTACTTAGAATGCATTTCTAGAGATCTGAAATTACCCTGGATAGCCTAAAAAGTGTTTTCAATGTATTTAGGAGGAAATAGTTGCTGGGTGCCCCTGACCTCTGCTCGCGGGGTAATAACTAGCTGATAATACTTTCGAATTCTCATCTGTACGGTGATTGGATATGCTAGTTGTGCCTTTTCCTCTAACTAGACGGATTTTATTCTTGACGAATTGTTCAGATTTTTTGTATCCTTCTCTGTAAATGTTTGTAATATTCTCAACTGGTTGCACAGATTAAATACCGTAAAATTTCGAAAATAAGCCCCTCCATGTATAAGCCCCTAAACTCGTAACGCAAAAATCCCTCCGTTAAATCGACCCTCCGAGTATAAGCCCTCGGGAGCTTGTACTTGGAAATTGCCCTCAAATTCAAAATAAAACGAGGCAAAACTGTACAGTAACACATGAATTTTTGTATTTGCCTAAGAACTCTTGCGTGTACCAAATGATTGTAGTCAGAAATTGCTGTTTGCATAGTTCACTCTTCACTCTTGGCTTGGATTTCCTTGCCGGTCCATGTAGACCAAGTGCTTCCATGGCTGCGTTTTACAAAGGTGTATTTCCTCAAAGCAGGTTCAGTGAAACCTTTCTGCAAATTACTGACATAAATTTTCCTTCCAACTATAAGTTAGCCCAACCGATTTTGAGACGCAAATTTCCCTCCAAGTATAAGCCTAGCTGATTTTGAAACGAGAGCTTCCCTCCGTATAGAAGCCCCACCGAATATAAGCTTCTCAAAAAATAACCCCCCAAAATAGGCCTTTGAAACATTATACAATTTTACGGGACTTCCATAAGAATCTGATTGAAATGATTAAAAGGAGAAAAGAACTCATTGAAGACACGCGCGACAACTGAGTGTCACAAGATCGATGTGAACAGTCACGCAGTCTAACAGCAAAGGATACTTTCAATAGGCCTGTTTTGAATTTACGAGTTGGCTCCCAACTTCGTTTCCAGGGTTCTCCGCTACTAATTCCCCGTCTCTCTTGCTTCGGAGGACGAATGGAAGAGAACCATGGGAACAAGGTTGCTTGGCTCCGAGGCTGCGTGGTATAAAACTAAGGAAATGGTATTGAGATTCGGAGATGAATAGTCCATTTATTTAGTTTTATTTCCCTCAGAAGTGGATTTTGATCATTCGAAACTGGCACGTTCGCCATAAGCCTTCGAGAGCAGACGCCTTTTTCGGCTTTAGGTTTCGCCCCAAAAGTTTCACACGCTTAGAAAACTGTTTTCTCGGTGTGTAAAGCAAAGCAGAAAAAGGCCTGTGCTTTCGCAGGCTAGTTCGCCATCAGAAATTACTTAAGATAAAGGACAACAAATCGATTGCATCGACTTCTCATTTTAAGCTAGTGATAATCATGTACCCATATAATGATCCGGGGGAGGGGGAGGGAAAGCAGTCATGGACAGAGGGTAGTGAGGCTAAATTGCTGCTTCTTGATACCCGTTAACAAACCTTATATGCCATACCATCATCAAATGCGTCCGTCACTTGGAGCACTTTGTCTAGAGCACTTATTTTCTGTGCGATAAAAAGAAACAGTTGCTGTTGTCCAAGTTCAGTGTTTGGTAGATAGTAGCGGAGAGGAAGGGATTAATCAAAAGGGCACCTCTATATATGTTCTACCCTACAGTAGCTAAAATCCCCAAGAAATTAGCTTTAACCAATTACTAATTAGCAGTTGGAGAAAAACGTTAAAAACAAATCTACTGTGAAAGGTGATATTCTTTACATTTCTTTCCCTGATAATGTACATTTCCACCCGGTTGTCGATATTGGCCTGATATTGCATGTGGCTCTTAAAAAACTGATGACGATTTTGTTTAGGGGTCATCGACAATACTCTCTAAATTATCTCATGGCCTTTCCATGATAAGCAGTAATACTCTGAGAAATTGGACGTTGTTTGCTATGATTAGACCTAGTCACTAAGAACTGCTGCAATAAATAAGGAAGCTTTACCATTAAGTAGTAGATTCAAAAAACTGAAACCAAATAAATCTCAGAAGAATTATAAAGGTGAAGAAGGTACAAATGCTTCAGTTCTAAAACGCTAACAGTAGAGCAAAAATTCCTTAACTTCTCCGAAAAATGAAAGGTGATTACGTACTTGATTATCATACCTGTTACTTGTCCTTTTTAAATTCCACGTCAGAAAAAATTGAAGGGAACACAGTATCCTGTTGTTACTTGCTGAAGCGTTCGTGTTTGGTTCATAAACAGTCGAGTGAGAGGCGCGCACTATAATATCACGAGCGCGGTCGAAGGTCACAACGTAAACAGGGCACAATCCTAAGGTCACACATACGCGTAATCATACGGTAAAATTCCGAAAATAAGCCCCGAAGCTTATATTTTACAAAGACCGTTTTTTGAGGGGCTTATTTTTGGAGGGGCTTATCTACGAAGGGAAATTTGCGTTTCGAAATCGATTGGGTTAGCCTTATAGTCGGAAGTAAATTTACCTTTTTTTGCTGTGTTTTACTTTGTATTTGAGGGCAATTTTCCAAGTACAAGCCCCGGGGGGCTTATATTTGGAGAGGCGATTTAACGGAGGGTTTTTTGCGTTACGAGTTTGGGGGGCTTATATATGGACGTGCTTATTTTCGGTATTTTACGGTATCTCACAAAAGAAACCTGTAAATCTGATCACATTATCATATGCAGCTTTCGCGAGTTGGTGAGCTGAAGTTAATACTGTTTTCTGATTGACTACCTATCTTTCCCGTTGGGAATTTTGCCGCAGTGGTCCCGCAGCCGGGCAACGTATTTATTGACCTCGAGACTCAGTCCGTGAGAAAACAAACAAACAAACGAACACCCTCGCCCAAATTTTGCGCAACCCTTTTTTCCTAAATTTTCATGCGTATTACAGTCGTCGCAAGAAAAATTGAAGACATTAACACGCTTACACAATTTTGTTTGGGGAGGAGAATGGCGGGGACAAACAAGTATTATTAATGATACAAAGGCGCCCCGCGGGGGTGGGCTTCTCGGTACTATTAAAGACGCTTTCACTCCACGTGTTCTTTTTAACGCTTTTCTTTTCCTTGTGTGCCCATTTTGATCTGGAGTCGGGTATGATTTTCGAGGGAACTACGGGGAGTGGATGAACGTATTTATGGTTTTAATTCCAAATGAGTAAGAACGAATTCGAAATGGATTTTTAAAAATCGTTTTTTTAGAGGTGAGATCTGAAAACAGGTGTGAAAAATGACAGTTTTAGGTCTGATATAGGATTAGGATTTGGAGAACGGGGCGGCACACCCGCACCAAGAATTCCCCAGGAGTACCTTCTGGGGATCAGTGCTTTAAACTTTTTGTTCTACCGCACCCTTTCTAGTGTCTAGTGCCAGGCTTTTCAGAAAAAAA